>VMBQ01000085.1:74876-91974 GCA_007657795.1 Dreissena rostriformis
GAATGTTATTATGATTATAATTATTAATATTATTATTATTATGAGTATCATGTATATGTTATTGTTCTATTGCTTATTTTGAATATTTTGCTGTTGTTTGTGATTAAAAAATAGATAGAAAGAGAGAGATAGCCCAATTTTTATAGGTAATGATGTTGGAAACACATACTATTGTGTTAAGCATCATCATAATTAGACCCAGTATTCAGCATATGCTGGACTGGGTTTTTTGGGGGTCTTTGAACTTTGTGATCTGTATTAAAGATGTTGTTTCTACATGGAGTTACTATTAATTATACTATAGATTATACGAGAAGAAATTAAACGGGTGGATACAATGTTTGAAATAAACAGAAAAATGAGTATTTTAGAGACTAACCAGTTCACAATGTGGTTCATCATTGCAACTATGGGTTCATCAACATAAAATGACCTATTTTTCTAATCAATGAATAATTATACTATAGATTATATGAGAAGAAGTTAAACGGATGGATATTATGTTTGAAATAAACAGAAAAATGAGTATTTTAGGGACTAGCCAGATCACAAAGTGGTTCAACATTGCTTCTATGGGTTCATCAACATAGAATGACCTATTTTTCTAATCAATGAATGGGGTGATTCTAAATTTAGAGTCACTTTGATGTAAAGAATGACAAAAAACAATGGGAAAATATACAAAATGGTAGACATTAATTGGTTTAGAAGCTGAAGCTTACTTAAATAACTCTATATTAGGAAGGGATTTCACATAAATGTATAAATATGTTATAATATAGTATTTTAATTGGATTGTTGAGTATATTTGAGTGTGATAGCTAATGTTGAACTCTTGCAACCTAAGACCCTGTCTGTGAAGAACCTTATAGGATATTGGGCTATTTGAGAAGAGATGACCTCCCAGGGCGGCGTTATGACAATATCTAAAAGGAAAGTTAAAAATAATATTTACAAGATAGGGTTAATGAATAATTTGTCGCCAAACGGACACCTGAATAGGGCCACATAAAAATTAAACAGTAAAACAATGTTATGTACAGTTAAGAAAAAGACAAAACAATTGAGTTAATACATGGGATTAACTTATAGACATTATATACAACACTACGTGCATTAATTTATAGTTAAAACAGCAAGTTGCCACCCTGGGGGTTTAAAAAGAAGGGATTTTTGGTAATGTAGGCAGGGAATAGCCACCAGAGGTAAACAGAAAGAGATGAAAGGGAGATAATTTGAAGGTTTTGAAATTGTATGGTAGTTTCTTCCCCTGGACCAGTTGGAGTGCACGGTTTGGATTTTATTTAAAAAGTACAAATGCACATGAAAATTAAGAAATTAAGACAATCTGATAGTTGTAATACTGAAATAATCCAGTAAAATAAGAAAATGGACTAAAAGGTTCATATTATACCATAATACATAGTATAAAACCTACAAAATGCTCTATTTATTATATAAAACTTAAAATAATGAGATATAAACACCAAAATAATGGTATTACAACATAATTTGGTTGTTATTTTACTGGGACAATCCAGTACAAAATGAAAAGGACTAAGAAAAGTCATATTATGCTATAATACAGGGTATAAGACTCACAAGAGGTTATATCCGTTCAGTAAAACTTTAAATATTGAGAAAAATAATACCAAAAAGTTGGTATTGCTCTAAATAGGGAAAAAATTGGTTATTGTAAGGTATATGACCCTACACCGTGCACTCCAGTCCGACATGGTTCTTCGAGTTTGAAGGGGATGAGGGGGCGTCATAGGGGAAGAGAGGGGTGCAATCCTGCCAACAAACCCAGGATACTGGACGGCCTCGTCCTTTCTTTTATTAAAAAAAAAGCCTTAAAATATGATTGTTTTAAGAAACTGAGAGATGTATATGTGAACTAACGTTATACTTTCTAAAAAATGTTTTAAAATAAAGAATATCAGGTCAATGCTATTGGCCTGCCCCTGGTCTGATTTTCTTAAAAAGGTAGAGTTTATATATGATGCATTTCATTTGACCACATTTACTCAGACCTAACGTGACACGTTTGTTTGTTACTAAAGAATGCAAAACTACATAAATAGTAATTATCGGCTTTTGACGACAGAATAAAATTAACACGCTACGCGCAGACGATAAAGGTGTGAAATTACGTTCAGTGTTTTGCAGTTTTCACTTCGGATTAAATACTGATGATTAGGTGCGAATTATAGTGTTGATACCGACAGAATCACTTCGAATTAACGATTTTCTTCGGTTTAACGAAGTTCGGGTTAACAATGAAATTTTACATTAAACAAAGAAGAACCAAAATCGGGGCCCGAAAAATACTTCGAAATAACGGTGACTTCGGATTATCGGTGTTCGAAATAACGGTGTTGCTAATGAGGCTAAATTGGCTGAAATAATTTATAAAAGGCTAAATATGATGTATTTTTTAATCTTTTTAATAAATTGGCTAAATAGACTTAAAAGGCTGTTAATTATGCTAAAATGTGTAAATAGCATGCAGGTTTCAACCCATGTAATAAACTTGCTAAGTAGGCTAAATAGATTGAATAAGCTACTAAATAGGCTAAATCGGATGTTTTTTCGTGTTTTATTTGATATACTTGCTAATTGGGCTAAACAGGCTTAACGGGCTGATAAAAAGGCTAAATAGGACGTATGTTTCAGCCCATTTAATATTCTTATTAAATATGCTAAACAGGTATAAATGTCTGCTTTATAGGCTAATATGGGCTTAATAGGTTGTATAATTCAACCGACGTACTAAACGTTCTAAATAGGCTAAATAGGCTAAAGCAGCTACATAGGATGTATGCTACTCAACTTGCTAAATAGGCTGAACAGGCTGTTAAATAGGCTAAATAGGCTTAATAGGAATGTACTAAACTTGCTAAATGGGCTAAATAGACTGAACAGGCTGTTAAATAGGCTAAATAGGCTTAATAGGAATGTACTAAACTTTCTAAATGGGCTAAACAGACTGAAAAGGCTGTTAAATAGGCTTAATAGGATTTATGTTTCAACCTATGTACTAAACTTGCTAAATAGGCTAAATAGGCTGAACAGGTTGTTAAATAGGCTAAATAGGCTAAATAGGATGTATGTTTCAACCTATGCACTAAATAGGCTAAATAGGCTAAAAAAGCTAACTTCACACTCGTCGCTATCATGAATACTATATAACAGAAGCACTCAGTGGAAATAAAAACGGTGCATGTTTTCCTAAAAGATATTGCCTTATTCATCGTTCCATGTGAATACATCTATCGCTTATGTAAAGTGAGGTATACGACACATTCCATAAAGAGCTGTGATTTATTTAATTAATAACATTTAAGCCACGCAGATGACAATGCCAGGACAATTTGATAATATTTTATAACAATTTCCGTTGTATTCTGTACTATATTGTTCAACATTTAACTATACTTTTTCTAAAAAATAAATTGAATATACAAATACATGAAGATTTCTTCGCATTTCTTCGAAGCTTGAACACAAACTAATATTTATGTTTCTTTCATGTCCACGAGAAACATAAAAAAACCTATTTAAACTCAGCAAACCAAACACAACCCTCTACCATTTTCTTCCATGTTATTCCTCTGTTTTTTTTTAACAACATCACAGTCAATGTCTACAAAGAAAAAAAGGAAAGTTTATATTGTTAATTTTTATTGAAATGAAAGAGATAGATATGGCATGGTGCATCATGTAAACGCGCCTGATGTACCAGTCTGAAAATGTACACCAACTTGCGTTTATCGATGGCCAAATCTGGGGCCCCATCGCAACATACATTCGAGTTGTTTCCCTTAAATCCCGCGCAAAGGAATGTTCTGCGTTTAAAGTAAGTGTACACATATCGCGTCATCGAAGTGCAGTTCACATTGTTTAATTAACATTTCAAAATATTTGAATAGTAATACCAAATTAGAAGCAGTGAATTTTCCTTGTGTAACACAAGTAGGTTTTATGGGGAACAACACAAATACATGCTCAGTTTACGTATTTTTAACAAATGCGAAAATCCATTTATTAACTTGAGCCTTTTGGCGGGAAACTTTCTAAACATGTCATTGGAGATTATTAAAGGTTATCCAACGTCAATCCCTGGATTAGACAGCAGCGCCGCAAAATATAGGGATGCAGAACTGCGTTTTGTAACGATGTCAATCGCGTATTCAGCGAAGTTGATCACCAATTAGAAGGATACGTTAACACAGCTGTTTCTCACTCAACTCATGGAATTCAATACAGTTTGTGTGTACCCCTTCATATTTGGGATCCAGAGATTTAATACTTAAATGTATGTTCTCATATTTAGCAATAACTACCTTATGGCATTCTGTACATACGTATATTTTATATCATGTACGTACTGCTGTTCCCTGAACTGATGAATTGTTTTGTATTTATTTAAAATTGTTTTCAAAATTGCCCTTCCAACATGTTAAAGTATTAAGTTGTACAAAAAGCCGTGTAATCGCAAAATCTCTGTAAATGCATTACATACAATCGGAGGTCACAAAATAATGTGTAACATATGTGAGTCTTACGAAGAGGATCCATTGGAAACTGCTTTGAAAAACAACAATAAGTAAGTATTCCATCCCATCAGGTATCAAGGTCAGTTCGCTGTCATCTTTTCAGGTAATCGTTATTTTGATGTTATCGCGTTAACTTAGGCGAAACTAGAATTATCTTTATACTAGTAATAACTTAAAAGAAGATATTCGGCGCATTCAATTAATATCAGACACACATGACATATTAATACTTATAGTATTTATGTGTTTCAAACAATAACATGATATATACCATTTGTGATTGATTTAATTAGATTGTTTCAACCAACTTGGTCAATATATTACGCATGCTCGCGATGATTCACAGTGCTATAAATTATCGTGTCAAAAAGCCTTGAACGTGAAACCAATAAAACAGGTCTGTTCAACGCGTGAATAAACATTTAAAATAGGTATGGATGATTCGTGTTTGGTCGTTTAACTTATAAGTTTTTATTTCATCGCCATAGATTGTTTCTGTGTTTTATAAATTCATATAAGGTCAAAAGTATCGAATAATGAAAAATAAGCACCCAAAAATGGCGCAACAACCTCGTAATTGTGGGTGTGATGAACCTACGAAATACGCGGAAAAGAAAAGCATTTGCGATCTCACGGGATTCATATATTATTGATTATCTTTAACGAACACAAACACACATAAATGCCGGTTATCTTTTTTAAAAAGATATTTGTTGTTGAAATTATTTCACACTAGTATGTTAAAGAGTCGGAACATTGTAAAAAGTTGATTTTATTTCCTAATATTTCCAATGCAATAGTAAACCTACATTTTTTGCAACACATTTTATTTCAAGACTGCACACAAATAAATATAAAATAGGAAATATAACACAATAATATAATGCAATCCGAGATTAAACAGATTCATATGCAAAATATATATAACTTTCTATATAATAGACGCTTATGGCATACACAACCTTACGTTTAGTAAGGTTGAGCATGCCATTATTTGTTTTAAACAGATATGAGAAACATTTAAACATTACACACAGAATATAAAAGTAATGCGTCATGATATCCTACATTTCTGTTTTTTTAATTGAACTTATCTTCAAAATCATCTGCATGTAACGTTTCCGGTATATATCATATTCTTATGGATAACAATATTACTTTAGTTGATACAAAATTAATTAAACCTACATTATTGATTAAAATATTGGTAAACAATGAACATTTAACGCACCTTTTGAAATGAATCATATCTGTTACTTAACGCGACGAATCTTCACAGGACAGGTTAACAATTCAGATTGTGAGATAAGATTTAGTAATTATCGGTATATAAAAGGTATTGGTCATGTTGACTAATTAGTTTGACTGATCTGTGTCAGTTCATGTCCAAACGGGTTACAACTCAAACACTATTCATGTTAAAATGTAGTTTAATTGTGCAATATAATATACGGAAGTAAACTGAGAAGATGTGATTTTTTGCCTCAGAAGCAAGACACTGGTCTTTTGTTGCGTTTGCGTCTTTACTGCAATCTATACATATTTCATTCGATATATTGGAGTGTTTAAATAGTGCAGTATAACAGTATTAAAAAGGATACGAGTAAATAACCAAGTTAAAGCTGAGCACTTACGACTTGACTTAAGTTTTGTTCTGTATCTATTCTATACTTTTCATAACATAAATTAAATGTGCAGGATCTGCCATTCACCGAAAAGAAAAGGATATAGCACAACACGTTGCCATAGGGACAATACTAATAGGATAACACGACCCGTGTCGCTGTTGATGACTTCTCTATACTATTAGGCATGAGCAACAACACACCAACCTATAAAAGTATAAGGGATAACTTGAAAAACAACTAAATTTTGATGAAGAACACTAATTTATTCTAGAAAGATATATGAGAATGATAAAAGCGATAGTAATCATTTGTTACAGACAGCCGCGGAATTGTTTGCGATTGGAATAAGCAAACAAAAAGAAGAGGAATTTAATATTTATTTCATTTACATAACCACTTGCTTTTGTTCTTGCCAACGATCGTGACAATGGTATTGGGTGAGATAAAAGGAATAACAAGAATCAATACCAGGATTTATTGACGATTCTGTAGAGCAAATGAATTTAATATTTACATTTAATGTGAGATTACAATTGAAATACTCAACGGTATTGGACGGTTTTATTGATGCAATTGACGCAATTGACGATATAAGAAGTGTTTCCCGATACATGATATTAACGAGGTGTTCGTTGTGCTTCTAACATTTGCGATGGAATCTAGAATATGACATATACCTTGTGTTTTGTAACATACGATTGACTAAGATAACCGATAATGAATAGTGTAAGCACTTACAGCAAAACAAAGTACATCAAATTGACAAAGTTGTCGGTGTAAGCTCGCAAGTGTTAATTGTAAATTAAAGTGAACTTATGGAGAACTCTCACGACATTGTGATAAAATTCTCAAATAGAGTCGGCTTTACATAACAGTAATCTATTATAGCAATATTTATTGTCAGTGATTCAACAAGCCATCGGATCGTGTTTAAAGACAATGGTATACGCAATCGTAAATATTATACTATTGTGACCGACATTTTGAATTGCTGATAAAAAACGAACGCTTTATTTGAGCAAAGGCTCTTGAAATGCAACAGTGTGTTACAACTTATAATTTGTATTCATCATACAATTTCAAGCAGGAATTAATTGTGGACTTTATGAACAACCAAGGAACGTATTTTTAGTATTATGGGACAGGGCTGTTTGCTATACATGGTGTAGTAATTTACTGACCGGATCATAGTGCTTATAGTATACCTAAATGCGGACTTCTGTATAAGTTGATAACTGAAGAGCCTGCGTTGTTCTTTAGAAAGACGAATGAAACAGCACTGTGACCTAATAGTTAAAAGTGGACGTTAGGCGACGATATTCAAAAGATATTCAAAATAATCATATATTAAAAAAGGATCCGCGTATAATAAAATACCAGAACACGTTGAGTCGGTTTAAGAATCTGATGTTTGGAGCTTCTGTAAACATATATCCGATAGAGTAAAATAAGGATATTGAAAATGAAGTGGAACTTAAGGTTTGTATTAGCTGGGACTTACTGCATTACGATAATTAGTTCTCCTTTTATTTCAATTGGATTATCAACGAACACATTTAAGTCTCAACTTGGAAAAAGCGTAGGTTTCAGTTTAATAATCAGAAATAATGCGACGCGTTCATCGTATTTTTTTACTTTAAAACAAAACCTATTTAAATCGTCCGAATGAGTCTGCGACATTGTCCATTTAAAATCACGGATGACCTGAGCGCTTGTTTAGATTTAAATGTAATTATTGTTGATATGGACCTATTTTAGTATGAAACGTAGTTTTATAAGAATGCATTATTGAGATCTGATTTAAACTGGACTGTTAAAAGATAACACTGTCTACAAGATTTCGGTTCGCAATAACTCATGGATTAACAACAATCTTCCCTTCAAACAATGAACTATATATCAAGTGTTTAGTGTGACTCACAAAAGAGCTAACAGAACATAGCCAAGTAAGATACATAAATACTGTTAAAGGTGTATTATCAAGTTGATATGTACACATACATAGTCAAGGTATATCGACTCTTTGACAATTGCCACGGATATAGAGAAAGTCGCATACTGTATACTAAAGAATTTAGATAACTGTTCATTTTTTATAGATGGCTTTCACATGGACTCTTAAATGTACAAATTCAAATGGAAAACTGTATATACAATAGTAGACCGTTTGAGGTACATAGAAGTGAAATTAATAAGGGACAGTTGAACAGACAGTTGAAAAGTTTGAGATTGGAGAAGAAAGCTTTTTCTAAAACTGACTTGTAAATCTTATACATATATATATGTTTCTTTTTATATCTAAACAGATTGTCTTTTGGACTGTTCTAGTAACAAACGTGATAAAATTGATATATGTGTGGCCTTTACTGTATATAGTAATAAGGAAGTCATGTCAAGCTAGAACATATATTCGAAAAACGGTTTATTTTATCAGTATCGGATAAATCTTTATTAAATAAGTTAAACATATATTATAGGAAAATAAATGAACATAACCCCAAGGAATGCTGTTACAGCCAACTTGATAATTAAGACAAATTGTTCGTTCTGATATTTGTCGTTCTGTCTGTCTGCGAAAAGAAAGCGCAAATTAATTACCAGAACCAAGTATGAAAGTAACTCAATTATTGCTATCATAATGTATAATTTATTTTGCAGGTGGGTGCTGCTCGCAGCTTGCATAATGCTTATTTTACTGACGACACTTCAGTTCATGCAGGTTTCCAAACAATTCTTCCTCAACGAAGTGGACGCATGGATCGGCCGCCCTGAATTTAACAAGCGCATATTTTCCGATTTGTTTCCGCTTCCGGGTGGCGTGCGCATATTCTCCGACGGAACAGAAGTCCGCCATATTGCTTTTCTGAAAGTTCATAAAGCGGCCAGCGGTACAGCGACGTCTTTGTTTTTTCGGTTCGGGTCTGACCGCAAACTCAATTTTCTGCGTCCAAAATGGCTTAATATTGTAAGTTCCTCCGAAACAATTATTGACCTTCAGCTGAACAATCCAAACGACAAACCATATGATATCATTACAAGTCACGTAATTTATAACCGGAAGACTTTTGAAAGTTATTTGCATAACGACACTGTATATATCGGTATTATTCGAGAACCGTATTTACAGTTCAAGTCTAGTATGAACTACATGGCGCCGCACTACGTGTACAATATTTCCAGCGAAGACCCCATTCAACAATATCTCAGAGATCCGATGAAATACGAAGTAGAGCTCAATCCGCGCAAGTCATGGATAAACAACAGACAAGCAGCCGAATTTGGCACTCCCGATGACGTCATTATGAAGCGGAATATAACTGCAATGTCAGACTACGTCAATAAACTGGACAAAGAATTCCATCTTGTGATTATAGCGGAATACTTTGATGAGTCTATTGTGTTAATGAAACGTATGTTGAATTGGAAAGTTTCGGATATTCTTTACAGGCAGTTACACATTCGCGGTTGGGACCGGGAAATAACGATCCCGCGCGCGCATGATCGTCGGTTATACCGGAAGTACGCGTTTGCTGATTACGCAATCTATGACTTTTTCTACCAAAAACTTTGGCGGCAGATCTCAAACGCTGGCGATGATTTCTTCGCAGAAGTTCTGTATTTTAAAGAAATTCGAGAAGAAATGGACGATTTCTGCAAAGTGTTCCTCAATATCACGGACACCATAACCCTTCGCGCTAGTGAATGGTCCCCGGAAATCCTCGTGGACAAAGAACTGTGCCGTAAAATATACTGGGAAGAAGAAGATTGGGTGAAATATATCAACTCTGATCAATACTCGTACACGAAAAGTTGACCGGCGATATAAGTTGGTATTAATAAGTATATGATCTCTCAGTTTGTATTTTAAACATTGAATTCCTATTGTATATGTTTTCATCATTACAAAATTATTCCATCAACTCGTGCGCTGTGCGTACTGCGACTGGGATTATATGATATTTTGTTGTGCGTTCATTAGCAACAGTGCTTCAGTAACGAGCAAATTATGGGGACAACTATGTTTCTTTTCTTATGCTGAGTGTTGTTATTTTAGTGCGGCAGATTAAACTATAATAAAATAAATTTAATTAATTTGAACCCATTTATTTCAGCTCGATTGCACTGCAATTCTTTGCTTTTTGACATAAAAAGAGTCAGTTTCCTTGGTAGAAAAAGTAATTTGTGTCTTAAGATAAAATCTGTACAACACTCATAATCGATCCCGGGACACAATACATACTACAAAAGCGCGACTTAAAACTATATCGATCACTAAAGTTTGCAAAAATAGCAATCATTTGTACTCCAACTGTAAATCTCGCATTACATGTTTTGAAGATTATAACGCACATGATGCAATAACAATTATTTTGTTGTTGCCGTTTATGCATTTTGAAGCGTGATATACACACTATTCTATACCTAAGCGACAATTTCGCTTAAATACGCTTTCTGTATAACAACATTGTGCATCAACTGATGATGGATCTGTTGAAATGACAATTATCATTTTAATGTTGTTCGAATGAACTCTGAAAAACCAAGTTCCTGAGAAAGGTTACTACGACATTTAAATAAATATAATCAGCCACGTGTACATGGGTTTCATTGGCTGTATTCCCGAGCAGGTTTTGACNCCCTAAATATATCTGCATTCATCCCTAAATATATCTGCATTCATCCCTAAATATATCTGCATTCATCCCTAAATATATCTGCATTCATCCCTAAATATATCTGCATTCATCCCTTAATATATCTGCATTCATCCCTAAATATATCTGCATTCATCTCTATGTATATCGCCTCAATCAGGAGCAGTAAATGCCCATGCAAGCTGCAACCTTTCAACCGTGTTACCATGAGAGTTCAATCGATGACTGCGACGCTGACCTCACAATATACCAAAGGTCAAAACCACTGAAATTGTCATGGCATATGTCTATTTTTCATCAAAGATTTCCTATTATTTTACAGTTTTTCGACTGCAACTAGTTTTTTTCATCATTTTATAAAACAGTATTCAATTTTGCTGGTTTGAAAGCATTTCTATAGTGTGTCTATGGATAGACTAACAAGAACTGTCAGAGGACAGCTTTTTTTACTAGTCGCAAATTTCAGTGGGACATTTGTTTGAAATACAAAGCTGAGTTAATAAATTATAATCTTCAGAACAAAACCCCTTAAGTCTATGAGACACTACAAAACTGAGATATGGGGAATGGTGCACTTGAACTTGAAGTTGTTCACGAAGATAAATTCAATTTTTTAAGAAACGGAAGGCACTTTTAAGTTTAACCAGAGAATCTGAACTGCAATTGTGATAACTCTCTCAATATACTAAAACAAATTATAAGAAATGTTGTACATTATAATGAACTTGATGACAAAAGAAAATTCCAATTTCAAGCTTACAAATATTGTTTTAATTAAACGACTTTGAATATTTAATTTGGTTAATCAAATTCAGATGCAGATGAAGACACTGAAGACAGCATGAAAGCCTTGTCTTCAAAATAGCTACTTTGTAAGCTTGAAATTGGGCAAACACGGGCAGCTGTTGTGCATAACTTTTAAGTTCTACAAATGAGCAGCGATCTGAGAAAACTGGGCTTAATGCATGTGCATAAAGTCTCATCCCAGATTAGCCTGTGAAGTTCACACAGGCTTATCAGGGACTACACTTTCCACTTTTATGGAATTGTTGGTGTAAATGAAGTCTCTTCTAGACGGAAATTAGGAATAGGCAGAAAGTGTCCTTCATTAGACTTCACAGGCTAATCTAGGATTACACTTTATGCACATGTTTTAAGCCCAGTTTTCTCAGGGCTCGGCTAAAATGTATTTTATAAGTGTTTAACCTCAAATGCTTTGCAATGGCCATTTAAAGACGGTGAATCTAGCTTTCATCATTTTTTATCTTTAGCATTGTGCAGTATCATTTGTGGCGTGTTCTGAGAAAACTGGGCAAAATGCTGGTGCGTAAATTGTCATCCCAGATTAGCCTTTGCAGTCCGCACAGGCTAATCAGGGACAGAAATTTCTGCTTTTATGGAATTTTTCATTTAAATGATGTTTCTTCTTAGCGAAAATCCAATTTTGGCGGAAAGTGTCGTCCCGGATAAGCCTGTGCGGACTGCACAGGCTAATCTGGGATGACACTCTACGCACAAGCATTATGCCCAGTTTTCTCAGAACACGCCACATTTGTCCTCTATTGTGTAGCACATTGTTCTTAGGCCTTACATAAAAGACCAGCATATGGTAACACATTTCTCTCCTGAACATATTTCTGAAGTTTCATTATTCCTATATTTGACGTTGAAATAAAATGTATGCATGCATGAAAAAAATACGAAAATAAGTTCAACTCACAGAGGTTTGATCTCAGGTGATGTTTCCTCCTCCATAACTGTGGAAAGTTCATGGTGATTACTTCCCTTGTTGTTCAACTTGCCATTTGTTTCATCATCAGTGTCCTCAAATCTCGGCGGAAATCTCCCGAAATTTGCAGAATCTGGGCGGACCCTTAGTTTGAAACATACAAAGAACTATAATTTTGAATGTGTAAATTGTTGTTTTTTTGTTTGTTTGCTATCAAATAGTGCCAGCAAGCTCATATCAGAAATAGACCAAAAAAAAGTTATTAATATTTCTTCACATTGAAAAGGTCACAGATGCTATATACCATTGCAATAGTTATAGACATTATACACTGCGAAAAACGATACTAAAGGAAAATATCTTAAAAATTGAGAGCAAGACATTTTAGTGTAAAGTGAAAAATACAAAACATTTTGGAATAAAGAATTCATACTAGAAATGGGTAACAAACACTGATGCCCCCCGCAACACATTTTTGGATAAAGACTAACCCTTTGCATGCTGGGAAATTTGTCGTCTGCTAAAATGTTGTCTGCTAAATTTCTAAAATTAGCACTTTCTTCGATTTTTTTTAAAGAATACTATCAGAATAACAAACAGTTTGGATCCTGATGAGATGCCACGTTCTGTGGCGTCTCATCTGGATCCAAACTGTTTGCAAAGGCCTTCAAAATTCGGTTCCAGCGCTCAAAAGACTAATCCACTATGTGTTCTACAGTGGACATACCGTGCACACTAAGGTCATTCAACTGTGAAAGTTTGAGCCAGATTCACTCAATAGTTAAAGAGAATTTATAAACACAATATTTTGCGACTATGATAATTTTATACAGTGAAAACAGACAAAAGCGATCCATCCGGGAGTTGAAAACACATGCTTCGGGACCTACGTACGTTTGGACAGATGGACGGGAAAGAGCAATGCTTATAATGCCTTCCATTACGTGGGGGCATAATGAAGTATGAGTCTGATATTGTGATAATAACTTTATTCAGACAATGAACAGAAAAGCATCCTTACAAGCATCCTCACAGTATTTGAGTGAAGAATAGGGGATACAAGCACAGTAAAAGTAGCTCTTAATGTTTAAAAATGTTATTTAATGGCATAAAAAGAATTCAAACACAATCAATGTTTTCTTCATAGAAACTAATGGTACCCTATATAATATATTTTAGTCATAACACCTAACACATTATCTAATTGTCATTTCAATAATTGTTAACAACCATACCAACCATGTAGAAAGTTAACAAATGAAAAAACTGAAATAATTGTACAGCCCTTTAAAGGGACTTGCTCATAGATTTAGGAAAATTTTGAAGTTCGTTATTAAGTGCTTTAATTTGATAAATGTTAACATCGCAACAAAAGAGCTCCAGTATAAAACAATAATACAATTTAAGATTATTTTTTTTAAATACCCCATTTGGCCTGGAACCATTGACCATTGGATTAAAAAGCTATCACCTTAATAATTCGTCCATCCTGGCTGTCCCATTACATCATGCATTTTATACTTTATATAAGCAATCCACAAGAGAAAAAGAAGGACTCCAAATTATTCAATTGTTAGTGTTATTTCACTCCCTGATATGCAGCGTTCTTTTGTTTTTGGAATCCTGGACAAAAAGTTGGAAAATTGTCATTTCAACAATCTGTGAATAAGTTTACAAGATAATCATTGACATTAATCTTAAAATGAAGACAATGCAGTTTCCATTCTTCTGTATCATCAAGTATTTAGTGAACAACAAATAAACAAAAAACAATATGGTCAATACAATCAAATATAAACTGGTGAAAAAGTGGAGGGTATACGGTTATCATCACAGTAAACGTGTTAAATGTTAATATATATGTCACCTACTGTGCTGACCTGAAATATGGGACCATATACTAAAATAAAGTTACTTTTCAGTACTTCATGAAAAACCTTCAGAGTTTGAAGCCAAATATATACCAAGGGTCAAGAAACTGCAGTATCAGCTTGATCTTTCTATATGAGATACATAGGGACTCATGACTGTGTTTCCAATGGGTTGTATAGCATTAGTTGAGAGTGCAATATTGTACTTCATTTGCCCACAGGGCAAGGGAAATAAAATTTCATACAATCAACGAGCGCGATGCAAACAATTGGAACACCACAACCATGAGATATGCAATTTATTATAAAACATTAATACAATGAAAAACAACATTACCAGTCTCCAAGTCAACTAATGATGTATAATTCAGCACATTTTCATAAAATTATATGACATGAAAAAATGAGTCTTATGCCTTTTGCCGCCAGCGTAGCTAAAGAGAAGCTTGCGCATTTGGGTAGTCTTGTCAAAAGCTACCATGTCAGCTTAAAAGTCACACAAGGTATCGTAAGCGAAAGTAGCTCCTGACTAGAATGTTTGAATATGCAGACTGGTCTGGAACTAAGCTAGCCTCAACTGGCTTAAGACCCATTTTCACATGACTCGCCTCATTTATTTTTGAACTACACGATATTTACATGCCTTCATGACGTCAATATGATTCGTACATTAATGACATCATTAAAAAGTTAGGTTTTTCCAGACGTTTATTACATAAATTTCATACAGTGAGATATGGGAATTTCTGATCTGATCTTCTGTATTTGCTACCAAAAATACACTAGTATTTCATTCAGATTATTTTTAAGTGTGTTAACAATTACAAATATTAGATAAAATGCTATTTTGAATAAGTTAATAATAAAAATTAATAAAATAGTTTTTAAAGGTTTACAAGAAAGGAATACTGTAATTAATTCAAGATATTAATTTTATTTATGATCAGATTTGTTAAAGATTTTGTATTAATACATAAGGTCGCACAATGTCTGTCTTTATTTCTACTAGTCTTATCTTTATACAAGAGCTTTCATACAAAAGTTCCCCAGCACCACTTTGTCACAGGTATAGCAGTAATTCTAATGGCACATTACTCAGAAAAATGTGGATCACTGTGCATGAAAAAAGATGTCCTGCTTATCTACACTTTCATCTATTTGAGAAATGTAGACGTAGTTCGCTCCTCAAAACTTAAAACATTTTATGCTTCTTCCATAAAAATTGCTATGTTCAAGGGCACATAACTCTGGAATGAGTGGATGATCACTGGGCATTTACACTTGGTTGTGATGACATATTTCAAGTTTCAATTAATTGTTTTCTCCACTTGTAGCAGTTAATGCGCACACACTGACAAACCAACCGACTTACAGTGTGACTTCTATATACTCCCTGTCAAAATTGTTATAACCTATTAAGTCCAAATTTTCTCATCAGAGAAACTATAATTCTCATCAATCCAAAGTAAACAATGATTTCCTCTTCTAATGGTTATATACTCACATATCATGGGTTGCTGCTGGTACCAGCTCCGTATAGTTGGTGTTTTTATTCTTTTCTTCAAAATACTTTGCAACTTGGTACTTCTCCTGTTGAATTTTTTTAAAGTTGGGTCAAACTTTCCAGAAATTCTTTGATGTTATATATAATAATAATATAATGTTGTATTCAAATAATATTTGACAACAAACTATAGATACAATGTTAGAACATTGTCTTGCTGTTTGTGTGGTAAGGCTTTCAGTGCTGATCTGTTTAAAATAACAAATAAAAACTCGTGAATGATTTTTATGCACTAACACTTTAAAGACATTTTTTATATTAATTTATATTTCCAAAATACTAGTCAAGCTGTAAAAATGTTACTCTCAAAAGAAATATCACCAGTCAGCATCAATAAGATCGCCATGGCCTAGTGGATACAGTGTCCGCCTAGCGACCAGATCACGTGTTCAATGCCCACAGCTGAGAGAGAGAACAACTTAAGGGGTCTCCCCCAAAGACATCCAGTACTGATTCCACCCAGGAAATGGACTTGAGACCATATTAATAAATCCTAGGGTTTTAATGCCATGGAGCTTTAATTTTAAGTTTTTATCCTACAGCGCTAAATGACTTTTTAGAAGCAATAACACAGCATTGAACAAAGATAAGGTTTATTTAAAGGCCCTATAAAGGTGACAAATCCAATTATTATGCATATAAACTGGTCTAATTTTTACCGGATTTCAGTTACTCTTGCATAAAAAATGCTAATAACACAGCTTAGGTGCAACGTTGTCAAGAATTGTGGAAGATATACCCGTTTCATAATTGGAAAAAATGTTTACAACTTTGCAACTAACGTGGTGTGTAGCCTCAAAGCGGTGACGTATGCTAAAAATAGCCCAAAGAAAATTCAATTTTAATTCTTTTTAAAACAACTTTTTACCAGCAGAAAGTAACTTATTAGATCACTACAAACGTTTTAACCATTTAGAAGAGACCTACTTTGTGAGTGATACGGGAAATCAACGATATATTTTTGGTGACCTGAGTCACTTTCACATTCAATTTCCCGAGAAATCAGCGATGTAAATAAACTGATTGTTTGTAAACACAATTGACTTGGAGGGCACTGTCTTTTGAGCTCAAAATAAGTTGTATTGCTCATTT
>VMBQ01000085.1:97329-235324 GCA_007657795.1 Dreissena rostriformis
TCTTTGTGTCGTATGAACGAATCTGCACTAAAACTAAATTTAGATTCACATCGTACATGCATGATATACATGCTGGCTTATTTGACTTCCAGTCATTTAAAGCGGGACTGTACGATTTTGTCAAATATTTATGATTTTTTTTTAAATGTGTTGAAAATTAGTATACATATATTTCAATATAAATTAAAATAAAAGTTAAGAAGAACATGTGTCGAAAAATGCGAAATAAGCCAGATATTTAAATCTGAAACCTTAAAGCGGGACTGTACGATTTTGTCAAATATTTATGAATTTTTATAAAATGTGTTAAAAATTAGTATACATATATTTCAATATAAATTAAAATAAAAGTTAAGAAGAACATGTGTCGAAAAATGCGAAATAAGCCAGATATTTAAATCTGAAATTGAAAATGGCTTCCAGCCAAATTCGCCAGCATATATATAATGCATGTACAATGTGAATCTAAATTTAGTTTTAGTGCAGATTCGTGTATACGACACAAAGACACAATTTAATTTCCTTACAAATACGAGTTAAAGTGTCGGCATCGGCTTTAACCAGCGCTAACTTGCCTTTGCTGAATTTTATGAAATTCGTTTTCAATGTATAATTTGTATTGCCTATTTTTGTCATCGTAACATAATTTTATCAATATATTAAAATTTAACACATATAAAAATCGTACAGTCCCGTTAACCATGACATTATTTATTGTCGACAAAGCTAAGAGTTAATTATCTGAGATATCTTCACCTACGCTACTTAGGATAGATAACGTATTGAAATGTATGCTTCGCTCATTGACTTCTTGAGAGATTGTGCAACCATCTTTAATCACATCTATCTATACTTAATTTAACAGAAGCACTATAGGGACATCTAAGCGGTAAGTTTCTGTAAATGACATTGCCTTATTCATCTTTCCATGTAACTGCGTAAATGTAAAGTATACAACACATTCCTGCAATAAAGCATGTTTAACTTCTATTTCGGAAGGTCATGCCACAAGGGCTACATAAAGCGCGTTGATTTATTATCTTATTTTAGCCAAGCAGATGAAAATTTAAGGGCAATTTGATAATGTTTCATAATTTCCGTTGTTTTGTGCCTCTATACTGTTCAACATCTGACCATGCTTTTTTACAAATTAAAATTTTTTTTTTTTTTTTTTAGATTTCTTCGCATTTCTTAGAATCATGAACAAACATTTATAATTTATGTTTCTTTCATTTCCACTAGAAACATAACAAACCTATAAAACTCAGCAAATCAAATATTACCCACTACCATTTTCTTCCAAGTTAATCCTCCTTTTTTAACAACATCACAGTCAATGTCTACAAAGAAAAGAAATGAAAGTTTATATTGTTAATAATTAATTGAAAATGAAAGAGATAGATTGTGCATGTCGTATCATGTAAACGCGCCTGATATACCTGTTTGAAAATGTACACCCACCTGCGTCTATCGATGGCCAACTCTGGGGCCCGATGGCAACATATAGATCGAGTTTTTTCCCTTAAATCCCGCGAAATGAAATGTTCTGCGTTTAAAGTAAGGGTACACATATCACGTCATTGAAGTGCAGTTCACATTGGTTAATTAACATTTAAAAATATTTTAATAGTAATACCAAATTAGAATAAGTGAATTTTCCTTGTATATCATACTTAGTTTTTATAGGGAACAACACAAATACAGGATTAATAATATGCATATCGACTAAGTTGTTCTTAGCACTTAATAACTTGAAACATGTTTAAGAGGAAACCGAACGTTTTCTATTCGGCTCAGTTACGTATTTTTAACAAATGCAAAAATTTCATTTATTAACTCAAGCCTTTTGGCGGGAATCTTTCTAAACATTGCATGGAACATTCATAAAGGTCATCCAATGTCAAACCCTGGATAAGAAAGCTATGCCGCAAAATATGGGGATGCAGAACTGCGTATTGAAACGATGTATTTTATCACCACTGAGCAGGATAAGTTAATACAGCTGTTTCTCACTCAACTCCCGATTTCAATACAGTTTGTGTACCCTTCCATATTTGGCTGCAGACAGTTAATACTTAAAGGCATGTTATCATATTTAGCAATTAAAACCATGTTGCATTATGTGCATGTTTTAATATAATATCATATAAGTATGTTGTTCCCTGAACTGATATATTGTTTTGTAATTATTTCAAATTGTTTTCAAAATTGCCCTTTAAACATGTTAAAGTATTAAGTTGTACAAGAAGCTGTGCAATCGCAAAATCTCTTTAAATGCATTACATACAACCGGGAGTCACAAACAAATGTGTAACATATTATGTGAGTCTTACGAAGAGCATCCATTGGAATCTGCGTTAATGCAAAACAACAATAAGTAAGTGTTCCAACCCATCAAGTATCAAGGTCAGTTCGCGGTCATCTTTTCCGGTAATCGTTATTTTGATGTTATCGCTCTAACTTAGGCGAAACTAGAATTATCTTAAGACCATTAATTACTTAAAAGAAGATATTCGGCGCATTCAATTAATATCAGACACACATGACATAGTAATACTTATAGTATTAATGTGTTTCAAACAATAACACGATATATACCATTTAGGATTGATTTAATAAGAATGTTTCAACCAATTTGGTCAATATATTACGCATGATCGCGATGATTCACGGTGCTATATATAATCGTGTCAAAACGCTTTGAACGTGAAACCAATAAAACAGGTCTGTTCAACGCGTGAATAAACATTTAACTTTAATAATATTTTATTGCATTTTCTTTCATACATGCATTCATATAAATGTACATATGGTGCATACTGCATATAGTAAATATACTACGAATAGATGTTATCGAATGTAAAGAAAAAAGCAAAAGGGTTGGGTCACAAGTTTTAACAACATTAGATGACGACCCTTCCCATAAATATTTAAAATAGGTATGGATGATTCGTGTTTGGTCGTTTAATTTATAAGTTTCCATTTCATCGTCACAGAGTGTTTCTGTGTTTTCTATATAGATATAAGGTCAAAAGTATATAAGAATGAGACATTAATCCCCAAAACAGGCACAACACCCTCGTAATTTATGTGTGTGTGATAAAGCTAAGAATTGCGCGGAAAAGAAAAGCATTTGCGATCTTACATCTGATTCATATACATTACTGATTATCTTTTACGAACACAAACACACATAAACGCCGGTTATCTTTTTCAAAAAGGTAATTTTGTTGAAATTATTACACACTAGTATGTTAAAGAGTCGGAACATTGTAAAAAGTTGATTTTATTTCCTAATATTTCCAATAAGATGGTAAACCTACATTTTTTTGCAACACATTTTATTCCAAGACTGCACACAAATAAATATAAAACACGAAATATAACACAATATAATATGCAATCAGGGATGAAACAGATGCATATGAAAAATATATAAAGCTTTTCTTTTATAATAGACGTCAATGGTATACACAACCTTGGGGTAAGTAAGGTGGAACATGCCACTATTGTTTTCTTCAGATATGAGAAACATTTAAACATTATGCAGAGAATATAAAAGTAATGCATCATGATTTGCTACAATACTGTTTTTTAAATTGAACTTATCTACAAAATCATCTGCATGTAACGTTTCCTGTATATATTATACTGTTAAGGATAAGACTATTACTTAAGTTGATACACGTATTGATTAAACCTACATTATTGATTAAACTATTGGTAAACAATGAACAGTTGACGGACCTTTTGAAATGAAACATATCTGTAACTTAACGCCACCGGTCTTCACTGGACAGGTTAACAATCAAGATTGTGAGATATGAGTTAGTAATTATAGGGAAATTAAATGTGTTGGTCATGTTGACTAATTGGTATGAAATATTAGTGTCAGCTCATGTCCAAACAGGTGACAATTCAAACACTATTGATGTTAAAATGTATTAAAATTGTGCAATACCATATATGGAATTTAACTCAGAAAATATTAATTATTTGCTTAAAATCCAGTACAAATGACTCTCGTTGCGTTTGCGTCCTTACTGCAAACTATTCATATTTCATTCGTTTTATTGAAGCGTTAAAATTGTGAATTATATGAGAATCAAAAAAGGATATTAATTACGTTAAAGCTATGCATTTACGACTTGACTAAATTTTGTTCTGTATTTATTCTATATTTTTCATAAAGTAAATTAAATGAGCAGGATTGCGCATTTCACCAAAAAGAAAAGGATATTAATGAAATGAAAACGCTGCAAACCCGTTATCTTTGGTAAGCATTTCACGATAGATTAGTCACAAATAGTTACGACTTCTTACCACTTTGGCTATTGTTCGCTTAATGTATTTAAGTATTTAATTTAAAGGCTTGTTTAAAGTTTGGTAAAATAGCGATTTTCAAAATAATTGTACTTGATTCTAACAATAATGTATGCATTATGTTTGAACAAACAAAGTAACGCTCCTGACTAAGGAAAAATGTTAAACAAAATTGGGACATTACAGGGCTTTTCCTCATCTCTGTGAAGTGGCCTTGCCACCCCCCCCCCCCCCCCNGTGATATAATGAGTCTCAAAATTGTAAACAATGAGACGCGAACTGTTTAAAATTGTAAACATTTGAGTCGCGAACTTCGTTCCATTGTGAAAATTTGAGTTACGAACTTCTTTCCATTGTGAAAACTTGAGTCGCGAACTTCACACATTTGTGAAAAACGGCCATTCTCTAAGAAGGAAAAAACGCCCTGCATGATAAGTGAAAAATAATAATTTAAACTCGGTAAAATATTGAAGCATTTGTAAAGATTTTCCTCGATAATTCGAAGGATACGTTGACAATCGGTAGATTTCTTCCAAGGGTCGCAAGTACGAGCGCATGTACACGTAACAGAAAACTGTAAATCGATGATGAAAGAAACAGTGTTTACAAATATCGTAAACGTATTTGTTATCCCCCGCCAATTGCGGAATGATATAGAATTGGCTTTGTCCGTGCGTCCGCAATTTCGTCCGTCCGTCATTTCATTCGCCCGTCCGTCCGTGATTCCGTCCGTCCGTCGGTCACACCAGTTTGATATTGGCGGGGGATACCAATTCAACGAATGTGAGTGTTTGTGTTTAAGAACGTGTGAACAAATAATTTGGAAATTGACAGGATTATCACAGCGAAACATTGGTTACGTTAGATATGTGCTTAAATGTTGTACGAATGTAATGTTAGCTTTAAGTTTACAGCAATTCACACGCATTTACAGTTTAATCATTAACCTTTTTGTTTCAGTGGCAAAAGGCGGTGACGGATTACAACTTTGGAAATGAGACATGAACGAAACCAGAAGCTTGCAACAACAACAATATGAGTGACGATATTGAACATACATTAATAGCACAACACGTTGCCATAGGGACAATACTAATAGGATACCACGACCCGTGTCGCTGTTGATGACTTCCCTATACTATGAGGCATGAGCAATAACACATTAACCTGCAATAGTATAAGAGATAACTTGAAAAAAACGACTGAATTTTGAAGAAAAAAAAACTAATTTATTCTAGAAAGATATATGATAAAATCGATAGTAATCATTTGTTACAGACAACCGCGGAATTATTTGCGCTTGGAATAGGCAAACAAAAAGAAGAGGAATTTAATATTTATTTTATTTACATAACCACTTGCTTTTGTTCTTGCCAACGATCGTGACAATGGTATCGGGTGAGATAAAAGGAATAACAAGAATCAATACCAGGATTTATTGATGATTCTGAAGAGCAAATGAATTTAATATTTACATTTAATGTGAGATTATAATTGAAATACTTAACGGTATTGGACGGGTGTATTGATGCAATTGACTCAATTGACGATATAACAAGTGTTTCCCGATGCTTGATATAAACGAGGTATTCATTGTGCTTCTAACAGTTGCGATGGACACTAGAATATGACATTTACCTTGTGTTTTGCAACATACGATTGACTTAGATATCCGATTCTGAATATTTTAAGCACATACAGCAAAATAAAGTACACCGAATTGCCAAAGTTGTCGTTGTTAGCGCGCAAGTGTGATTTGTGAATTAAAGTGAACTTATGGAGAACTCTCACGACATTGTGATAAAATTCTCAAATAGAGTTGGCTTTACATAACTGTAATCTATTATAGCAATAGTTATTGTCACCAATGCAGCAAGCCATCGGATCGTGTTTAAAGACAATGGTATACGCAATCATAAATATTATACTATTGTGACCGACATATTGAATTGCTGATAACAAACGAACGCTTTATTTGAGCAAAGGCTCTTGAAATGCAACAGTTTGTTATAACTTATAATTTGTATTGATCATAAAATGTCGAGCAGGAATTAATTGTGGACTTTATGAACAACCAAGGAACGTATTTTTATAATTATGGGACAGGGCTGTTTGCTATACATGGTGTAGTAATTTACTGACCGGATCATAGTACTTATGGTATACCTAAATGCGGACTTCTGTATAAGTTGATAACTGAAGAGCCTGCGTTGTACTTTAGAAAGACGAATGAAACAGCAATGCGACTCAATAGTTAAAAGTGGACGTTAGGCGACGATATTCAAAAGATATTCAAAGAAGCATATATTAAAAAAGGATCCGCGTATAATAAAAGACCAGAACAAGTTGAGTTGGTTTTAAAATCTGATGTTTGGAGCTTCTGTGAACCAATATCAGGAAGAGTAAAATAAGGATATTGAAAATGAAGTGGAACTTAAGGTATGTATTAGCTGGGACTAACTGCGTTACGATAATTAGTTCTCCTTTTATTTCAATTGGGTAATCAACGAACACATTTAAGTCTCAAATTAGAAAATAGCGCAGGTTTGAGTTTAAACATTTTTATGTTATATATCATATAACACGAATGTGGATCCTTTAATTTAGGAAAGATATTTCCCAAACAATGACGCCCTAAGTTGTGCAGAAATAATGCGACGCGTTCATCCTATTTTTTAACTTTATAACAAAACCTTTTTAAATCGTCTGAATGAGTCTGCGACCTTGTCCATTTAAAATCACGGATGACCTGAGCGCTGGTTTAGATTTAAATGTAATTATTGCCGATATGGACCTATTTCATTATGAAACGTAGTTTTAGTAGAATGCATTATTGAGATCTGATTTGAACTGGACTGTTAAAAGATAACACTGTTTAAAAGATTTCGGTTCGCAATAACACATGGATTATCAACAATCTATCTTTCAAACAATGAACTATAAAGTTATCAAGTGTTTGTGTGACTCACAAAAGAGAAAACAGAATATAGCCAAGTAAAATACAAAAATACTGTTAAAGGTGTATTATCCAGTTGATATGTACACATATATAGTCAAGGTATATCGACCATATGACATTTGTCACTTATATAGAGAAAGTCTTATAATGTATAGTATAGTATTCAGATAACTGTTCATTTTTTATAGATGGCTTTCAAATGGACTCTTAAATGTACAAATTCAAATGGAAACATGTATATACAATAGTAGACCGTTTGAGGTACATGTTTGAGGTTACAGTTGAACAGACAGTTGAAAAATTTGAGATTGGAGAAGAAAGCTTTGTCTAAAACTGACTTGTATATCTTATATATACATATATATATATGTTTTTGTTATATCCAAACAGATTGTCTGATGGACTGTTCTCGTAACAAACGTGATAAAATTGATGTTTGTTTGGCCTTTACTGTATATAATAATTACGAAGTCATGTCAAGCTAGAACATATATTCGAAAAACGGTTTATTTGATCAGTATCGGATAAATCTTTATTAAATAAGTTAAACATATATTATAGGAAGATAAATGAACATAACCCCAAGGAATGCTGTTACAGCCAACTTGATAATTAAGACAAATTGTTCGTTCTTATATTTGTCGTTCTGTCTGTCTGCGAAAAGAAAACGCAAATTAATAACCAGAACCAAGTATGGAAGTAACACAATTATTGCTATCATAATTTATAATTTATTTTGCAGGTGGGTGCTGCTCGCAGCTTGCATAATGCTCATTTTACTGACGACTCTTCAGTTAATGCAGGTTTCCAAACAATTCTTCCTCAACGAAGTGGACGCATGGATCGGCCGCCCTGAATTTAACAAGCGCATATTTTCCGATTTGTTTCCGCTTCCGGGTGGCGTGCGCATATTCTCCGACGGAACAGAAGTCCGCCATATTGCTTTTCTGAAAGTTCATAAAGCGGCCAGCGGTACAGCGACGTCTTTGTTTTTTCGGTTCGGGTCTGACCGCAAACTCAATTTTCTGCGTCCAAAATGGCTTAATATTGTAAGTTCCTCCGAAACAATTATTGACCTTCAGCTGAACAATCCAAACGACAAACCATATGATATCATTACAAGTCACGTGATTTATAACCGGAAGACTTTTGAAAGTTATTTGCATAACGACACTGTATATATCGAGAACCGTATTTACAGTTCAAGTCTAGTATGAACTACATGGCGCCGCACTACGTGTACAATATTTCCAGCGAAGACCCCATTCAACAATATCTCAGAGATCCGATGAAATACGAAGTAGAGCTCAATCCGCGCAAGTCATGGATAAACAACAGACAAGCAGCCAAATTTGGCACTCCCGATGACGTCATAATGAAGCGGAATATAACTGCAATGTCAGACTTCGTCAATAAACTGGACAAAGAATTCCATCTTGTGATTATAGCGGAATACTTTGATGAGTCTATTGTGTTAATGAAACGTATGTTGAATTGGAAAGTTTCGGATATTCTTTACAGGCAGTTACACATTCGCGGTTGGGACCGGGAAATAACGATCCCGCGCGCGCATGATCGTCGGTTATACCGGAAGTACGCGTTTGCTGATTACGCAATCTATGACTTTTTCTACCAAAAACTTTGGCGGCAGATCTCAAACGCTGGCGATGATTTCTTCGCAGAAGTTCTGTATTTTAAAGAAATTCGAGAAGAAATGGACGATTTCTGCAAAGTGTTCCTCAATATAACGGAAACCCTTACCCTTCGCGCTAGTGAATGGTCCCCGGAAATCCTCGTGGACAAGGAAATGTGCCGTAAAATATACTGGGAAGAAGAAGATTGGGTGAATACCTCAACTCTGATCAATACTTGTACCAGAAAGGTTGACCGGCGATATAAGTTGATAATTGATATAAGTTGATATTAATAGGTATATGATCTCTCAGTTTGTATTTTAAACATTGAATTCCTATTGTATATATGTTTTCATCATTACAAAATTATTCCATCAGCTCGTGCGCTGTGCGTACTGCGACTGTGATTATATGATATTTGGTTGTGTGTTCATTAGCAACAGTGCTTCAGTAACGAGCAAATTATGGGGACAACTATGTTTCTTTTCTTATGCTGAGTGTTGTTATTTTAGTGCGGCAGATTAAACTATAATAAAATAAATTTAATTAATTTGAACCTAAATATTTCAGCTCGATTGCACTG
Organism: Dreissena rostriformis; assembly: GCA_007657795.1. Classification (NCBI taxonomy): domain Eukaryota; kingdom Metazoa; phylum Mollusca; class Bivalvia; order Myida; family Dreissenidae; genus Dreissena; species Dreissena rostriformis. The sequence continues at coordinate 106,829 of VMBQ01000085.1, forward strand.
CAATCCTTTGCCTTTTTACATAAAAGAGTCAGTTTCCTTGGTAGAAAAAGTAATTTGTGTTTTAAGATAAAATCTGTACAACACTCATAATCGATCCCGGGACACAAAACATACTACAAAAGCGCGACTTAAAACTATATCGATCACTATCGTTTGCAAAAATAGCAATCATTTGTACTCCAACTGTAAATCTCGCATTACACGTTTTGAAGATAACAACGCACATGATGCAATAACAATTATTTTGTTGTTGCTGTTTATGCATTTTGAAGCGTGATATACACACCATTCTATAACTAAGCGACAATTTCACTTAAATACGCTTTCTGTATAACAACATTGTGCATCAACTGATGATGGATCTGTTGAAATGACAATTATCATTTTAATGTTGTTCGAATGAACTCTGAAAAACCAAGTTCCTGAGAAAGGTTACTACGACATTTAAATAAATATAATCAGCCACGTGTACATGGGTTTCATTGGCTGTATTCCCGAGCAGGTTTTGACACTCAGATCGCTCATTAACAGTTAGATAGATTGGATTTAAAATATTCAACAAATATATTAAGTATTGTCGCGTTCTTCCACATCTATAAATGTATTTATTTTGAGGCTCTTTGCCAAGATTATTATCACTGAATGGTCCCTCCCTGCAAACCATATGAAAGCATATTATACTAAATTTTTTGAACAAATGATATCAAACCAACGATAAAAAGCAGGTTACATAGTGACAAAATGTTCTACTGAAGACGATATATTACTATGCAATCGAAAATTCAATTTCAATTCGTTGCCTGAGCGTTTTAAATCAGTTAGTTAAGTATTTGCATTATTGATATAAAGGTCCTATTAAATGGACGTATAAGCGTATATTGGTGTAATAAATTTGCATTCTTTTGCTGATTTATAGAGTTTCGTTACAACTGTGTTTTCAAAATTCGTTTAAATTTGAATAACGGTTGCATAAAGCCATAAATAAGAAGCTTAAAGTGAGCTTGATGAAATTTATTTATTGTAATAAATCAATGGAGGGATGTAAAGAAAACTTTAGCCCGAGTATCTGAACAAGTAGTTATAAACATGTGTAAGCAGAGCAGTGCGCGACTGACTGACTTGGTTCGCAATAAAATCAGAGTCTAAAAGGTTGACCATACACACATAAATAATCAGACACCACTGAGCCGTTGTGGTAGAGGAAGGGTTCGCTTATCACATATAGTAAACTTGGCGGAATTGCTTACTAGAATTGTTAAACATTTCTCTCGCAATTTCATCATTTCACCATGGTTGTATTTATTCACAAAGCGATCAATGAAATATCTCTTATTGTCGGACTCAACCCTGTTGACATTATTATTAATAACGGAAGGCATCAAATAGCAGCTCTACATAATGATGCAGATGGTGGAGATGAGATGAACATACAAAGAAGTTGTGCGTTAAATAGCGTAGTTTACTCTTGAGCGAATAAACATAAATTGCTTCCACTGATTCGTAACACAACTTGTTAAATTACAAGTTTTGTCGAAACGCTAATTATGGCGTATCATGTAAACGCGCCTGATGTACCAGTCTGAAAATGTACATCCACGTGCGTCTATCGATGGCCAACTCTGGGCCAGATCGCAACATACAGATCGAGTTGTTTCCCTTAAATCCTACAAAATGAAATGTTCTGCGTTTAAAGTAAGTGTACACATATCACGTCATTGAAGTGCAGTTAACATTGGTTAATTAACATTTTAAAATATTTGAATATTAATACCAAAAAAGAGGAATTGAATTTTCATTGTATACCTCAGTTAGGTTGTTTAGGGAACAACACAAATACAGGATTAATAATATGCATAACGAAAAATTTGTTCTCAGCACAACGTTTACTCGTATATTACTCAGAACCAAAAACGTTCTCTATGTGTCGTATGAACATGTCTGCACAAAAGTGGGGATTTTCCAACAGAGAAAATCCTTGTTGCTATACTTAACAAAATGGATCGTCAAGCAGTTTTTCACTTAATGACTTGAACCTGTTAAAAAGGAAACGGAACGTTCTCAATTCTGCTCAGTTTATATATTTTTTAACAAATGCAAACATTCCATTTATTAACTCGGGCCTATTGGCGGGAAAATTTCTAAACAATTCATTGGACATTAACAAAGGTAATCAAACGTTTTGCAACGATGTAAAAATTATTTCAAATTTATTTCAAAATTGACCTCCAAACATGTTAATGTCAAAGTATTAAGTTTTACAAGAAGCCGGGTAATCGCAACATCTCTTTAAATGCAGTGCATTTTACCGGGAGTGACAAAAGAATGTGTAATATATGCGAGTCTTACGAAGAGGATCCACTGGAATCTGCGTCGGAAAACAAGATTAAGTAAGTATTCCATCCCGCCAGCTATCAAGGACAGTTCGCGGTCATCTTGTCAGGTAGTCGTTATTTCAATGCTATCGCGTTAACTTAGGCGAAACTATAATTATCTTAAGACCAGTAATAACTTAAAAGAAGATATTCGGCAAATTTAATGCATATCATACACAAATGACATATCAATTTTACAATTCTTAATGGGTTTCAAACAATAACATGAAATATACCATTTCTGGTTGACTTTAAAAGAATGTTTGAACCAAATTGGCCAATATATTTAGCATGATCTCGATGGTTCTCTATGCTATAAATTCATCGAGTCAAAAAGCTGTGTACGTGAATTCACTCAATCAAAAAAAAAGGCCCGGTTGCTCAAAACTTAACGGCCAATTATGGTAACGGTCTGTTAACTTGAGACCAAAATAAAACTAATTTTAACTAGAAATGGCGCGGCAGATGCCGACGCGTATCCCCACGCCGCATGGACGTTATATTAAAAGGCAATTTTGGGTGGGCAAGGCCTATTTTGGTGGGGCCCCGGGGTGGGTAATGTCGACATGCATTGTCGAGATAGACCGTGTTGTCATAAGAGATGTTCAGTATTTATTTGAAGTCAATTGGTGAATAAATGAAGAAGTTATGTTAAAATAAATTTTGGGTGGGCGTGGTCTATTTGGGCAGGGCGCCCCAGGGTTGGTAATGGTGCCATGCAAAGTTGAGATTTACCGTATTGTCATAAGAGAAGTTCAGTATCAATTAGAAATGAATCGGTGTAGAAATAAAAAAAGGTATAGAAAAAAGGCAATTTTGGGTGGGTGTGGTCTATGTGGGCGGGGCCCTGGGATAGGTAATGTGGACATGGATGGTAGAGATAGACCGTGTTGTCATAATCATAGTACTGACAGTACTGGTGTTACGATGCTTTTGAAGAGGATGGATATAAAAGCATCCACTTAAGTTTATCAACATCACAGAAATTGTGTATGTGGGTACGAAAATTTTGGGTACGAAAACAAATGGGCAGGACAATTTTTTATACGAAAAAAATATGCCAAAAAAAATTGGGGTACGAAAAAAAAATGGGGTATGAAAAAAAATTGGGTAGGAAGAAAAATTTGGGTAGGATAAAAAAAGTGGGTACGAAACAAAATTTCGGTACGAACAAATTTGTGTACGAACAAAAAATTGGGTACTGCCACAAATTTGGGTACGCAAAAAAAATTTGGATAAAAAAAAAAAAATGGGTACGAAAAAATTTGGGTACGAAAAAAAAGGGGGGGGTAAGATCAAAATGCCAAATAGCGCACTGTCGCACATATGCTCATAGCTAAAATGTGTGTAAGTTTGAAGGTTCTAGTGCTAATAGTGTAGGAGAAGATAGTGGCCAGGTTTTACAATAGCCATATAAGGAAAACTGCCTCGCCCCCATAACTTTTGACCCAGGGGTCAGATCAAAATTCCAAATAATGCACCGTCTCACTTATGTGCATAGCTACTATGTGTGTAAGTTTCAAGGTTTTAGCGCTAATAGTGTATAAGGAGATAATGGCCAGGACGGATGGAGGGACGGACGGACGTACAGACAGCAGAGATCAATACTATATCCCAAGCTTATAAAGCGTGGGGATAAAAACAATGTTATTATAAGACATATGCAAATTATTAAAGCAAACACATTTGTTTACAATTAACATGTTTTTTAAAAGGTAAACAAATAAGTCACATAAATAATTTGATCCAAAAATTAACGGCTGATAGCTTAACTGGCCGTTAAAGATTTGAGCAACCGGGCCCAGTTTGGTCTGTTCAACGCGTGAATAAGCATTTAACGTATGTATGGATGATTCGTGTTTGGTCGTTTAATTTTGTTATGTGGGTGTGACATGGGTGTGATGTGAATGTGATGTGGGTGTGACGTGGGTGTGATGTGGGTGTGATGTGGGTGTGATGTGGGTGTGATGTGGGTGTNTTTAAATAAGACGCGATGTAAAGGACATTGAAGAACTCAATTCCGCCCGTGTTTTGAGATCTAACGTGACACATGTATTTGTTACTAAAGAATGCAAAACTACGTACATAGTTATATCGGCTTTTGACGATATAATAAAATTAACACGCTACGCGCAAACGACAAAGGTGTAATCTTCGGATTATCGGTGTTCGAAATAACGATAATGAAGTGTATTCCATCCCGCCAGCTATCAAGGACATCTTGTCAGGTAGTCGTTATTTCAATGCTATCGCGTTAACTTAGGCGAAACTATAATGATCTTAAGACCAGTAATAACTTAAAAGAAGATATTCGGCAAATTCAATGCATATCATACACAAATGACATATCAATTATACAATTCTTAATGGATTTCAAACAATAACATAAATATACCATTTCTGGTTGACTTAAAAAGAATGTTTGAACCAAATTGGCCAATATATTTAGCATGATCTCGATGGTTCACTATGCTATAAATTAATCGAGTCAAAAAGCTTTGTACGTGAATTCACTCAATCAAAAAAAAAGGCCCGGTTGCTCAAAACTTAACGGCCAATTAAGGTAACGGTCTGTTAACTTGAGACCAAAATAAAACTAATTTTAACTAGAAATGGCGCGGCAGATGCCGACGCGTATCCCCACGCCGCATGGATGTTATATTAAAAGGCAATTTTGGGTGGGCAAGGCCTATTTTGGTGGGGCCCCGGGGTGGGTAATGTCGACATGCATGGTCGAGATAGACCGTGTTGACATAAGAGATGTTCAGTAATAATTTGAAGTCAATTGGTGAACAAATGAAGAAGTTATGTTAAAATAAATTTTGGTGGGCGTGGTCTATTTGGGCAGGGCGCCCCAGGGTTGGTAATGGGGCCATGCAAAGTTGAGATTTACCGTATTGTCATAAGAGAAGTTTAGTATCAATTAGAAATGAATCGGTGTAGAAATAAAAAAGGTATAGAAAAAGGCACTTTTGGGTGGGTGTGGTCTATGTGGGCGGGGCCCTGGGATGGGTTATGTGGACATGTATGGTAGAGATAGACCGTGTTGTCGTAATCATAGTACTGACAGTACTGGTGTTGCGATCCTTTTGAAGAGGATGGATATAAAAGCATCCACTTAAGTTTATCAACATCACAGAAATTGTGTATGTGGGTACGAAAATTTTGGGTGCGAAAACAAATTGGCAGGACCATTTTTTATACGAAAAAAATATGCCAAAAAAAAATTGGGGTACGAAAAAAAAATGGGGTATGAAAAAAATGGGGTAGGAAGAAAAAATTGGGAAGGATAAAAAANGGGGGGGGGGGGGGTAAGATCAAAATGCCAAATAGCGCACTGTCGCACATATGCTCATAGCTAAAATGTGTGTAAGTTTTAAGGTTATAGTGCTAAAAGTGTAGGAGGAGATAGTGGCCAGGTTTTACAATAGCCATATAAAGAAAACTGCCCCGCCCCCATAACTTTTGACCCAGGGGTCAGATCAAAATTCCAAATAATGCACCGTCTCACTTATGCACATATCTACCATGTGTGTAAGTTTCAAGGTTTTAGCGCTAATAGTGTATAAGGAGATAATGGCCAGGACGGACGGACGTACAGACAGCAGAGATCAATACTATATCCCACGCTTTTAAAGCGTGTGGATAAAAACAATGTTATTATTAGACATATGCAAATTATTAAAGCAAACACATTTGTTTACAATTAACATGTTTTTTAAAAGGTTAACAAATAAGTCACATAAATAATTTGATCCAAAAATTAACGGATGATAGCTTAACTGGCCGTTAAAGTTTTGAGCAACCGGGCCCAGTTTGGTTTGTTCAACGCGTGAATAAGCATTTAACGTATGTATGGATGATTCGTGTTTGGTCGTTTAATTTTGTTATGTGGGTGTGACGTGGGTGTGATGTGAATGTGATGTGGGTGTGAAGTGGGTGTGATGTGGGTGTGATGTGGGTGTGATGTGGATGTGATGTGGGTGTGATGTGGGTGTGATGTGGGTGTGATGTGGGTGTGACGTGGGTGTAATGTGGATGTGATTTGGGTGTGATGTGGGTGGGATGTGGGTGTGATACGGGTGTGATGCGGGTGTGGTGTGGGTGTGATGCAGCTAAGAAATGCGCGGAAAAGTATCGATATATACCTGACTTTTTACGAATACAAACAAACATAAACGCCGTATATATATAACGATATTAAACGATATTTTTTTGTTGAAATAATTACAAAATAATATGTTTAATAGTCGGAAACATTGTAAACAGTTCATTTTATTCGTAATAATTCCAATGCGATGGTTAACCTACATTATTGATGAAATTTTGGTAAACAATGGACATTCAATGATCCTTTGGAAATGAATCATATCTGTTAGTTAACCCGACGACCCTACCCAGGGCAGTTTAACATTCCAGATCATGAGATAAGATTTAGTAATTATCGGTTAAGTAAAGTTGTTGAACATGTTGACTGATTTGTGTCAGCTCATGTCCAAACAACTGACAACTCAAACACTATTGATGTTAAAATGTATTTAAATTGTGAATACCATATACGCTTAAGTTAAATGTGAATTATTTGCTTTAGAATCAAGTACAAACGACTCTCGTTGCGGTTACGTCTTTACTGAAAATTATTCATATTTCATTCGTTTTTATTGGAGTGTTAAAATTGTGAAGTGTATGAGTATTCAAAATGATATTAATTACGAGAAAATAACCACGTTTAAGCCATGCATTTACGACTTGACTTAAGTTTTGTTCTGTATCTATTCTATAATTTTCGTAAAGTTAATTAAATATGCAGGATTTGCCATTCAACAAAGGATATCAATGGCATTACATGGCTGTAATACTGTTATCTTTGGTAAGCATTTCACGATATGTTATTTATGTATGTAGCATATTAAAGGGACATACTTTCACTGTTTAAATACTTGTACACTACATTGTTTTGGCGTGAGCTCTCTGTGTTTCATTTTTTATTATTAGTAACGTAAGTTTTTTTGTGTGTGTTTTTTTTAACGCACGTGGCGAATGTTATTTGAAGATAAAATAATGAAATGTTAGAGGACATTCAGTTGTCGTTTTACACGAAATAGATTGATGGATTTAACAGAATAAATGAGTTATGAATTACACAATGTTTACATAGAAAGAAAAAAACACCGGAATTCGAACCGAGGTCTTTCGGATCAAAAGTCTACCGCCTTAACCGCTCGGCCACCTAAGAGTAGTAAACGGTGTCAAGTATTTTATCTAACCTGTTTACGGACATTATAATGGAAACCACAAAAACATTCCATCGTTTCGCTTTTCCAACGCTTAAAAATATTTTAATGCTGATAACTCGTTAACAAACACATATGTTCAGTAAGTGTATTCCTGTATGCTTTGTTTGCTTCCTTGTGTACGCGGTTCTTTTATGTTTCAAATATGTGATACATATTTGAAAAAATGCTCTTTCGTCTAGTACAAATACAAGTACAAATGCGTTAAATGTTTTACTGAAAAAAAATGAAAACTATTATCTATACACTGTCAAATCGCCGGATAATCGAGTTTTAACCCATGGCGCTACTCTCCATTCTTCAATCTCTTGCACGACGGTAACCAACCTCCGTGCAGAGATTTGACAGGAACCAGCATAGCTGGATCACATCCCTGCCGTCATAACCAACCACGTAATGATAGCCGAGCCACGTGAAACAATAATGGCGTTTTTCAGTATCAACGGCATAGATAACACTTTGTATACGCCGAAATTGACACGATCATCAAAGCGAAACATTGGTTACGTTTGATATCTGCTTAAATGTTCTGCCATTGTAATATGAGCTTTAAGTTTACAGCAATTCACACGCAATTACACTTTAAACAACAACACCAACAACATGTATTAGCTCTTAAGCATAACATTGCTTTTTATCCAAATGCAAAATGCACAAGTGTAAAGACATGGATTATTAGAATTATAAAAATTAGGTCATGGTAGAAGTACACAAAGATTTAACTGATTTATAACATAAGATGTGTCATAACATAACATGTGTCATAACATAAGATGTGTTATAACAAAGGATGTGTCATAACATAAGATGTGTTATAACATAAGATGTATCATAACATAAGATGTGTCGCTTAAAGATTGATAATGACTTTTTGTTCTTAAAATACTGAGACAAAGAATTTACTGTACCACATAAGTAATATCACATTTACATTGATATTGATTTTTACTCATCAGATTCTGTGAAACAATAGTATACATTATTCTTTTTTTGTTTCAGTTGCAAAAGGCGGTGGCGGGTTACAATTAACTTTGGAAATGAGATGTTAACGAAACCAGAAGCGTGTTACAGCAGCAATATTAGCGACGGTATTGAACATACATGCATATCATAGCACGTTGCCATAGGGACAATACTAATAGGATACCATGACCCGTGTCGCTGTTGATTACTTCTCTATACTATTAGGCATGAGCAATAACATATCAACCTGCAATAGTATAAGGTATAACTTTAAAAACAAGTTCATTTTGAAAACAAAAAAATAATTAATTCTAGAACGATAACGTTTGATAAAAGCGATAGAAATCATATGTTACAGACAGCCGCGGAATTGTTTGCGATTGGAATAAGCAAACAAAAAGAAGAGGAATTTAATATTTTATTAATTTATTTACATTACCACTTGCTTTTGTTCTTGTCAACGATCGTGACAGTGGTATTGGTTGAGATGAAAGGACAACAATCAATACCAGGATTTATTGACGATTCTGAAGAGCAAATGAATTTAATATTAACATTTAATGTGGGATTATAATTAAAATAATTAACGGTATTGGACGGGTTTATTGATGCAATTGACGCAATAGACGATATTACAAGTGTTTCCCTATACATGATATTAACGAGGTCTTCGTTGTGATTGTAACATTTGCGGTAAACTCTAGACTATGACATTTACTTTGTGTTTTGTAACATACGATTGACTAAGATAATCGATTCTGAATACTTTAAGAACTTACAGCAAAACAAGTACATCAAATTGACAAATTTGTCGTTGTAAGCGCGCAAGTGTGATTTGTGAATTAAAGTCAACTTAATTACTGTTTGCTATACATGGTGTCATAATTTACTGACCGGATCATAGCACTTATAGAATACGTAAATGCGGACTTCCATTTACGTTGATAATTGAAGAGCCTGCGTTGTACTTTAGAAAGACGAATAAAACAGCACTGCGTCTTAATAGTTAAAGTTGGACGTTAGACGACGATATTCAAAAGAATCTGATGGTTGGAGCTTGTTTGAACATATACCAGGAAGTCAGAGTAAAATAACGATATACAAAATGAAGTGGAACGTTAGGTAGGTATTAAAAGGAATAACTGCATTACGTTATTTAGTTCTCCTTTTATTTTAAGGCGATAATCAACGAAAACGTTTAAGTTGCAAATTTGAAAAAAATGCGAAGGTTTAAATTCACACATGTATTTGCTATATAACATATAACACGAACGTTTATCCTTTTTTAGGAAGCCTATTTACCAAACAATGACACCTTAAGATGTGCAGAAATAGTTCGACGTTCTAATCCTATTTTGTTTTAGATTTATGACAAAACCTCTTTTAATGATCCAAATGCGTCTTATGAAAATGTCCATTTCAAATCATGGATAACATGAGAGATTGTTTAGATTTAAACGTAATTTTACCATTATGGACCTATTTCAATATGAAACGTAGTTTTAGTAGAATGCATTATTGAGCATTATTGAGATCTGATTTAAACTGACCTGTTAAAAGATAGCAATGTTAAAGAGAATTCGGTTCACAATAACTCGTGGATTATTAACAATCTGCCGTTCAAACAATAAACTAGTATCAAGTGTTTTGTGTGACTCATAAAAGAGCTATCAGTACAAAGCCAAGTAAGATACATACAGACTGTTAAAGGTGTATTATCAAGTTGATATGTACACATATATAGTCATGGTATATCGACGATATGAACATTGTCACTTATATAGAGAAAGTCGCATAATGTACATTATTGCATTCAGATTACTGTTCATTTTTATGTAGATGATTGAAAATTAGTTTTCAAATATACTTTTAAGGGTAGAAATTCAAATGGAAAAAAGATCCATATAGAACAGTAGACCGTTTGAGGAACATAGTAATAACGTTGATAAGGGACCGTTGAACAAACAGTTTAACAGTTTGAGTTTAAACATAAATTATGGTTATATAAGAGAATACAACTCAAAGGACAGCTAACTTGATAAGTAAAACATCTTGTTTGTACAAATATACATATATCTGCAACAAAAACAACCCCGAAGGCAAATTAATTTCCAAAACCAAACATGGAAGTAACATGGAAGTAATGCTATCATAACACATAATTTATTTTCCAGGTGGCTGCTACTCGCAGCTTGCATTATGTTAATTTTACTGACGACTCTTCAATTTATGCATGATTCCAAACATGATTCTCAACGGAATGGACGCATGGATCGGCCGCCCTGAACTTATCCACATTTTCCGAGTCGTTTTCACTTCCGGGTGGCGTGCGCATATTCTCCAACGGAAGAGAATTCCGCCATTATTGCTTTTCTCAAAGTCCATAAAGCTGCCAGCGGTACAGCGACGTCAATAATTTTTCGGTTCGGGTCTGACCGCAAACTCAATTTTCTGCGTCCAAAATGGCTGAATATTGTAAGTTCCTCCGAAACAATTATTGACCGCCAGCTGAACAATCCAAACGACAAACCATATGATATGATTACAAGTGACGTGATTTATAACCGGTAGACTTTTGAAAGTTATTTCATAACGACACTGTATATATCGGTATTATTCGAGAACCGTATTTACAGTTCAAGTCTAGTATGAACTACATGGCGCCGCAGTGCGTATACACTATTTCCAGCGAAGATCTCATTCAACAATATCTCAGAGACCCGATGAAATACGAAGTGGAGCTAAATCCGCGGCAGTCATGGATAAACAACAGACAAGCAGCCGAATTTTGCACTCCCGATGACGTCATTATGAAGCGGAATATAACTGCAATATCCGACTACGTCAATAAACTGGACAAAGAATTCCACCTAGTGATTATAGCGGAATACTTTGGTGAGTCTATTGTGTTAATGAAACGTATGTTGAATTGGAACGGTTCGGATATTCTCTACAGACAATTACACAGTCGCGGTTGGGACTCGGAAATAACGATCCCGCGCGCGCATGATCATCGATCATACCGGAAGTATGCGTTCGCTGATAACGCAATCTTTGACTTTTTCTATCAAAAACTATGGCGGCAAATCTCAAACGCTGGCGATGATTTCTTCACAGAAGTTCTGTATTTTAAAGAAATTCGAGAAGAAATGGACGATTTCTGCAAAGTATTTCCGAATATGACGGACACTATAACTCTACGCGCCAGTTAATGGTCTCCGGAAATCCACGTTGACAAGGAACTGTGCCATAAAATATATTGGAAAGAAGAAGATTGGGTGAAATATATCAACCCTAAATAATAATTGTAAAAGAACATTTGATGATTGCCTATCAATGAGCATATAACTAGACTTATTTTACATTTCAGTTAACATGCTTCCGTTTTTGGTTTGTATTTGAACATTAATAAATTATCTTTTTATATATTTTCATCATTATTTAATGCATTGTAATTGTGATGATATGATGTTATTCGTTGTTGTACTCATTAGTAACAATGCTTCAATTAATCGCAAATTATGAATGGGTGTAACTTCATTTATTTTCTGAACATGACACTGTGTTGTCAATTTAGTACGACCGTTTTAAACTTTAAACTATATTCATTTAATTTAAATTATTTCATTTGCATCGTAAAACAGTTCTTATTCCTTTCTTAGCTAAATATATTTAATATACATGTAAGCTTAAAAAAAATACAACATACGATTCTAACTTATTTCATCACAAAACCAAATGTACTTTAAGTCATGAATTATTGCACCGATAAGGAATAACTAAAATAGTTCAAATTCTTATTTAGAAGAAAATACGCAACTGTTGATTTTTAACTTAATGACCAAATAGTACCCTTCACATATGAAATATACATTTAATTGACGAGAAACTTAAATGATTACGTAAATGACCTCGCGATGACGTCAAAGTTGTCTGATTCTTTTCTATTCAGCTCGTATACAGAGGTAAACAGTTATGCTAACTTCGGTGTTTAACCGGTTACTTTCGAGTCTAGTGTCGTTTTGTAGATACCCGCCTCCCCTAATCATTTGCCAAGGTTGAAGGTCGTCGGATGTACCATTGGCTTACACGAACGTGAAAACGCGATTTTGCACGTAAACACAATCCATGAACAAGACAAGCTTTTACTGCGCGTAACCGAATAGGTTGTTGAATTGAAAAAAAAAAATACAATATCGAGACATAACCATGAGATTGTCCAGTTTACTTGAGGCACATGGGCCGCTGCTTGCGGTGCTGCCTCGAATTTATGGTGACGTGTTGAAATCGCATTGCATCCTTAGTCGTATGCTTTCGTTTACGTTTAATAACATAACGAGATATCTTAAAATGTCGAGTATTCAGCTGTCGTATAGTCTTGACGAAAATCTTCGGTCTTTTAAACATTTAAACATAGCCAATAATAACGAAAATTAAGCTGCGTTTTGATAGAATTCAATGATCCGAAGTTATCCATCCGAAATTAAGGCATTTGAATAATGATTGGTCACAGATCGCCATTCGGTAGCCTTTATTTTGGACGATCATTTCGATATTGTAGTGTTGGATGTTGAGTGGTTAAATTAGCTAAATTATGTTATATGGCTAAGTTCTGTCACATTCATACTGTATGTTTTGTTCAATAATAAACGCTCAAAAATGTAGCGTTCAAACTGGCAACAGCCCACCATACTTGATGATGTTGAGTTTCTTTCTTCCGTTCCTTTTCTTTGTCTTCCAACTCAGTCTTACTCTCTTCCTGCTGTTCCTCTTAAGATACTTGATGCTGACACTTTACATACTAGAACTACACCTTTTTAAATATCTTAATATACGTTTCATCACTTTATGAAAACTTTAATGCACAGACGCTGTATCATTCGCCACCTTTTGGTAATTGCTCTTACTGTTTACACGTGGTAAACTTTTAAAGTATTATCTAACGTTATATCTAGATCGCCTTGGCGTAGCGGATATGGTGTCCGCTTAGCGACCGGGTGGTCATTGGTTCAGTCACCATTGTCAGGGCGTTCGTAAGATCTCTCACAAAGAGACAAAGTACTGGTTCTAGGTGCAGGAAACGGACTCGAGTGCGTTTAAATAGGCCTGAGGCTTTCGATACAATCAAGCTGAAATGAATGGGTTTAATCTAATGAGTGTACAGAATCATTAACCCGAAAATTTCACCAAATGAAGAACCTATATTTTACAAACATACTGTTGATTTTAATTTATATGTAAATTTCGATGGCATTTTACTAAAAAATAATTATAATGACACCTTACAATCAACTTGTTCAGTAACTGATGCATCGTATTTATTTTTGAAAACAATATTGTTTAACATCTACAGCTCTTCAACTGTAAAGTAAAAGTTGTTTCAAAAGTATGGTTATACATCAAAATAGTTGTCGTGCGTACGAAGAAGTTGTTTGTTTCCATTTACACAATTTATTATATCTTTTCTTGCCGACCCTTAAGTCTGCTTTTTGTATTCAAGATTAAGTTTCCGACAAATTTTGTTACATTCGCAGAATTTATTTTAACAAATTAGAAATCGAAAAAAGAAGTGTTACAAAGAAATTTGAAGATTTCTCTTCGATTGAACATCCTTATAACAGTAACATACATAACAACTTGTCTATTGTCAACGGAAAAAAGTTCGGCCGACCTACCCACCCTTGTTTTTACAAGATGTTGGTGGAAACAAACGCACGAATAACAGTTTTGACCTCATGTTGATGTTAGCATGAATTCACATTTTCCAATACTGTCTGCCACGCACTCTATACACTCGGGGGTTGCAGGTTTCGATCAAAATACAATCCAAACCCACTAACTCGTACTACGCACGAGACATTAAACCAGTGTTAAATATTTATTAAACATAATAATACACATTTTATGCGCAAGATAATCAAATTCCAATTTAGTATATTTTCATAAATGTTGAGAACTAGATAGCCACCCTGCCACATAAATAGTTTGTGAAAATGCTATTTTCTTTTTCCTCAAACTACTTGCATGTATTACGTTAGATTGAATGTATATTCCTTATAACTGTATTATCAATTCCTATTCACATGACATGTTGATGTATGTATCATTACAAGGTTAAGACTGACGATGTACTATGTACAAGTCATAATAAACTTCTGTTCTGTTCTGTTCTGTTCTGTTAAATATTTATTATGTGATTCACACCGGTTGCACTGCTCTTTTAGCGACATAAGATCAATGTAAGGAGGATACTCTCAGTTGCTCGGGTCGCTAGTTGTCTTCAGGTTTCATACCTTGGATTCGTCTACCTGACCCAGAGTCTCGAGTGTCGGAGAAATCTTGAGGTCACTAGAGTATTAAAGCAGAATCCATGTCATAATTCGACTCTATAATTGAACAGTACATAGCTTTCAATTCATAATTTAGTTGACCAGTCATAGGCCTATATATGAAGTGATACACAAAAGCACGTGCGTGCTTAATCAAATAAAACAAACAACTACAAACCAACAGCAAGCTGCTGCAACGTTTGATTTATAATGATTAATAATAAATATTAAAATATTTCGTGACATTAATTTACAGTGTATTTAAATTGGCGTACATGTTTTCTTATCCAAATGTCATCTATTATAGTTCTGACCGAGCTGCTTGAATTGTTGCATTATCATCATAATAATTTATTTACAAATAACTGACCTTACAGCTGATGCATTTGTGTTGATGACTTTTATATATTATACGTGTATATGTAAGAAATTTGTTCATTAATAACAGGTAATACAACCAAACTTGACACTATACGAATGGTTTCATTGAAGTTACAAAGTGATATTCTTTAGCTCAATTATTCACCAAAAGTTTGAGCTATACAATTCACCAAAATATCTGCCTCCGCGTAATTATTTCATTACGGTAAATGTGCAACATCTTTATTTCGCTGATTCTGCTACAAGTTTTGATTATTTTTGTTATAGTTAACACAGTTGCCGGGGTTGTTGTTTGAGGTCACTAACCAAGTTCCATAACTCTGACCAGCATTTTAGCTGAATTATGCCCGCATGTTTGAACGTAGAGATTTGGTTAAGGTAAACATGCGAGGTCGCTTATAACTACTTCTACAACAGCAGCAGTCAGCTATTCAATTGAAACGAAAGTCATTTGTTCGGGGTCATATAACATGAACAAGAATGTTTTTTATCATATGTTGGTTGCTTGTTAAAACAATAACTATTGGGATTACTTTTAAAATGATCATGGCTCGACATTAACGGTTGTCTAATTGTCCGCGGAAACCAACATATAGGTCTGGACTAGTACATAAAGGTCTTTTTTCTCTTATAAAATAGCCCAAATACACAAACAACTGTGTTGTTAACAAGGGAGTATACTCGCTAAGTTCAATGCAAAATACTGTTTCGGTTAGTTCCCTTATATTTTATTTAACAACGCCATTCTGGATTTATATCAGTCTGATCATGTTGTTTTGTTTATAAATGAATATTGTTTTTAAATTTATGTGTATGTATATTCGAACGGGATTTATATTTATGTTATTTATATAAAGACATTACTAACCAATAGATCTGTCAGTACAAAAACATTTTACAGAACATTGAAGCAATACGAAGATATTTAAGGTGGACATGAATATGAATACAAGGCGAAACTAGGATCAGGGGCAGATTATTTATAATTGGTAACTTTAAGCGGTTCTCTCAAGTATACAGTCCAAGAAATTAGGTATATTTATAAAGACGATTAGCGTTTTCTGTATAACATCTTTCGCAATTTCGTGATAATTCTTGAGTGATCATTTCGCGTACTAAATACATTATCGACGAACAAATTGTTGATAATCTTCCAAATAACGATAAATTTTGTGTTTAACTAACATAACTGAGTTTAGGTTGTTGAAATTTGACACCGTTTCTTAACAATCCCTTCCATTAAATTGAATGCCTGTGCATTCAACCACAGACAGTGTGTATCGGTATGCTTTTGAGTGTTTTCAAAAAGCCAAATAACGCTCATTATACTTGACATATTGATTTAAATGCTTGGTTGACGTTGTGCAAAATTAAACTCGTGAATCACTGCTTTTCATTTGGACATTTTTTTCCTGTTTATTATTGAATCTACGTGGAAGATTATATAGTTATTTGGAGAAGTGTGGAAATTGATTTACCGTGAAACTATAGGTACGCTCGATGCATTTATATTAACGTTAGTAAGGTATTCAATTTATCTAACTTTCGTTCGTGAAATAGAATATTAAAACATTTTAAATGTATATCAAAACTACAATGGTCATGAAACAACAGGGCTATTTTTGCTATTATTCGATTGATTGTATATACATTTAAATTCAACACGTGATAATGTAAAACAATATTTTGTGATATATAACATAAATTAAAATCACAGACGAAATCCACAAAGTCATTATATTTCGAAGCCTGTTGTTCTCACTTTTATATTATTATCTTGCTTTGTTCAGCTACTCGGTTTTACTTCACCTGAGAACAACGTGCTCATTGTGAGCTTCTGTGATTGAATTGTGTCCATCATTCGGCGTGCGTCGTCCGTCTGGCATCAACATTCAAATTGTTAACGAGTTCGATAATAGCTTCGGTTCGAAGAAACACATTGCCACCATGGGCGCGGGGCATTTTTCCGTTTATAGATATAGTAGAACGTTGTTAACAACATAAGTCTCATTTATTTCCATCTTCATAAAAACTGGTCAGATTTTATTTTATAATTATATTTAAGCTAAGTTCAAAATGGTTTCAGTTCGTTGAAAGGCAAGTTCGCCAGGGGACGGGGCAGTTTTCCATATATGGATGTAGTAAAATCTTCTTAACACTTTAGAAGTCACATTTTTGTTCTATTGTCATGAAACTTAGCAGATTTGTTCTAATGATATCTGGAATGTTTTGAAAATGGTTCCAATCTATTAACAAAAATGGCCTCAAGGGGCGGGGCAGTTGACCTTATTCGGATATAGTACAACCTTGTTAGCACTCTAGAAGTCACGTTTCTAGTCCAATCTTTATGAAACTTGGACAGAAGATTTGTCTTAATGATATATCGGCCGAGATTTAAAATGGGTAAAGTGACGTTAAAAACTAGGGGAAGGTGACATAACAGACACAGCTTGTTACGCTCTAGAACCTTGTAAAAACAGCCTTTGTTCAGGAGATACAACCAGTTACTTGCGAACTGAATTACTCTGCATAAACTAGTTTAGGGTTTGAATATGTAAATATACATCACGTGTTGGGAATATTTTTAATTATCAAACGTTTTTTATTAGAAAGTGCCTAGAAAAGAAATATTTATGTTTTATACACAATTGTTCTGAAGTCTACATAATCAGAATAGTAAAGTTCTTTCGGGTATCAGATAAGCCTCTCAGGATCCATGACCCTCTTGTTCATTGACTATCCCAGGTCACATGCTGAACGCGTATTTGTAAAGGTCAGTAGCCAAATTAGATAATTAACGTTAAAGAACTTGTGTGAAAATGACGAGAAGTCGTTAGAAAATACAGTATGGGTAAATTTTCTCCCGTTATTATGTCGATGCTGGAGAAAGAATAGTACGCGGTAATATAAATTCATATACAGCTTCTTACTGACCATTACTAATTCACTGATCCTGTATCAAATTGTTCGTGTCAGCAAGACGCCGGCGTAACTTACACTATTTAGGTATTATTAATTCTTTTTTTGCATATTAATGTTTTTTTACCCTGTCTATTTTTGCTTACAACTTGTGTTGTTTTCTGTTGTGTTTTATAATTTCTGCTAATGTGAAACATTAAGGCATTCCAGAATTAAAATTATATCGAAAAACTGAAGTTCGACTGTTTTTTAGGGTAACTGTCTTCGTTTTATGATCTCCTAATTAAAATGATAATACATGTATATTGCGTTTTCTCTTGCAGTATATTTAAATAAGTATTGTGTAAACATTAACATGAGTAGGTAGTAACTTTTCAGTTACAATATCCCATACAGAGAATAAGTAATACGCATTTCATGTATAAGCTTGTTCTCCCTTTAAATGTTTTCCTCCTCCTCAGCACCACTGTACAAAACTAAACCAATCGCAGAAGACATCGTCATCATCATCATCATCAACATCATCATAATTGTCATCATCATCATCGTCATCATCATCGTCATCGTCGTCGTCATCTCATAAACATCATAATCATCATCGTTGTCTTCGCTATCATAATCATCATTATCGTCGTCATCGTCATCATCATAATCATAGTTTTCATCAGCAGCATCAACAAACGCAAAATCATCACTAGAACTTAACATATATATTAAACTCTAATTTTGTTATTTCATCGTATGTCTTTCTTCATTGAAGAATTGTGATAAAATTGTACTTTGCAAGTAAAAATAAATGTACAGCTTTGACTCAATTAGAATATTCATTTTTAATATAAATACCCGAATTCATGTGTAATAAAACATTATTTAACTTCAGACATGGCATTTTGAAAACAGACGCACACCATGTACTGTTCATAATCGTTAAATCTTAGAAGACCATTTTGTTTAGTTTTTCAGTTTCACATTGTATCATCAACCCGAACGCAGCACACTCGATAAATTAACGAACATATTCTTTTTTTTTTCAAATTTTCATATTGAACAGTTGGTGAAAAACGGATTGAATTTCTTCGACAAACAAAGACGGGACTTATTCGCCAATTAAATTACAATATAAGTATACATTTCATCAAAAATAACACCTAGACTGCAACCAAAATGAATTGGTGAATAACGAATTGAACAAATAAGGGCAACGCTATGGCTGTTAATAACCCCGATAGTCCGAAGATAATCTGCATACAAACACTTTCATTGTTTTGGGTGTTTCGCATGCGAATCGTTTACATTAAAGTCAAAGATAAATTGCTCTGCAACCTTAATGAATTAAACTGATAAAAATTTGACTAAACAAAAAAAAAACAGGTAACAGGTCCAATAAGTAATTATATATGATGTAATTTTTTCCTTCAGTATAATTAACGACAAGTAAGATCATCTGTCACGTTACTTCTCGGGGCATTGCTTTTTCGATCCTCACAATAAGCCATTGATTTTCAAACCTGCTAGTTATTGCTTGATGCAAAAGCATGTGGGTTGTTTTCTTTTTTTTATCATTTTTTACACCCAAAATATCATTTATTAATTTTATGTGAGACTGGTACAATGGGGTCATTTTTCAAATTAATATAAATATTTTAATACAATTATGTTAAACATTTGAGATATATCTTGTTAAATTTGATCACAGCTTTACTTTCTTCGTTATTTTTCACTCCTTTGTTGTTCTTAATTGTATGTTCATATGTCAGTAAAAATATTATTTAAGGGGCATAATTAAGATTTTGTTTGCGATTTGTGATAAACTTTGTAATGCTATTAAATTTAATGCAGGATCAATGCAGTTGGACCAGGAAGGGGGGTCTATGATGTGCTTTGTTAGACATTGTTAGACCAGAAAGTAAGTTATATGTTTGTATTTTGTATCATTTATAACAAAAAAGGGGTATTTTCATATTCTAAACATGTTCGAAACATGTTACGCCGTGTAACCCACATGAATGTTCGCATTCTAACTTTTCATTGAAAATAAATTTAAGCAAATTGTCTAACTTATTTCCCCTTGCATTACTGCAACTAATTTAAGTGCTGCAAACATTTGAGTGATGACCAGTTTTTATGTATTAAGTATATGCATAAGTATATGCATACGCATTCTTGATCGTATTGACTAATCCAATATCTGTGCTTATAGCATCTAATATTCCTAATTTCATGACACTAAATTCTACTATTGCAAACTATACTTAATACTAGAGTCCATATAAACTCATCCAATATCGCAGTGCAGCGCTATAAAGATGGCTGAAGGTGGCGTCAGACGTGATGGGCCAGGAAGGGTCCCTAGACAGGGCAGTGTGTCCAGCCGAGAAGCCCTGGTAAGATTTGTGGTGATGTCGTGTGCAGTTTGTTTCCAATGAAATGGTTTGAGGCTGTGTTTTTTCCTAACAGGCGTCGGCCCCACAAATGCTATTTAAAATACATTGTATGAACCTAAATGGTGATATGATAGTATATTTAAAGGCAGGTCTGTGTTATAACGAAATCACAACATTACACGCATGATACACATATGTAATCGGTCTAGTACATGTAATTAGAACTTATTGTCTACAACATTTGCTACATTAAACTAACTTACCACTCATACGAATCTTCTTAAATCAACTTTCTACACATGATAAACTCAGAATAACTTTTTACCGGACATTCGTTTACTTACTCTATACTGTTCCACATTTTTCCCTTTTCTGTTTTATAACTAAAATCATTAAAGGGCTGTTTTAGTGCCAAGTTGTTTTATTAACCAAAATATGTTCTCAAATTTAAAATGAAAGACCATACTGCATGTTTAATCATGCAGTTTTAATCAATTGATTTTATAATTCATATAATTAATTGTTAAAGATAAGCGTTTTTTGTATCAAGTTCAGATGAAATATATTAGTACATTATATTTTAATGACACAATTTTCGGTATGAACTCTTCGTTTATTTCCGTTTATTGTCTGGCGTGTCTTCATTTGAATCGTGGTTATGTAATCGAGTATGGTTCGAAATCACGAGATTCCCCACATTTCATCGAATACCCTAATATTGAACAGGCGAACAAACAACTGAACATGTTTACTTCTTTCACAATTTATTGCTTTGAAATCGTTGACATGTCCGATAGAAGATTTTATGGAACGATACATGATTGTATGAAACGTAATGTATCATCCCTAATGTAAAGCAGTCTTACGTTGATAAAATGCGTGTTAATTAGGTGTTTCAAATTAGATGTATGTACCAGTATACTTGTTATTTAATATTCGCTTATTGCATACTATCACGTACATGTATCTAAACGTTGTTATGTGACGACTACCAAATATAATACGGATTTTACTATCTAAAACATGTTTCTGTTTAGTTGAAATAAATTTCAGATTCAGTGGGAAAATGTCTCCGTGGAAACAGGTACCGTGATGAGCTGGCTCGGCTATGGACCGGAGATCAGACTGGCACGGAGAGACGCATTCAGGGTGTTGGGCAGGCTATGTACTGCACGGATGCGTGGAGCGGCAACGTGGATTATTACGGGTAGCAAGGCTGAGGGGCTGACCTGCTTCCGCGAAAGTGATATAGACGAGATGTCGGTACTTAATAGTGTCATCTGTTTAGAAGAAGGTGTTAATGCTAGCATGTTTCCTCAGGAGTTAACCGTGTTGAAATCATACAGCCATATGTGTTACCCCGGACACTGTAGACTGTTACTAGAGAGACGCGGTACAACGATTTTGTCGATAGTTAACGATGCGTTTTGTGATGATGGTTTTGGTCGCAAACTCCTGAGCAGTGACTTATTTGTTGATGAATTGTCGAAGTTTCAATTTCCGGGAAACGTGGTGAGCCATGCCCGTGAGGGACCGTCAATGCCGAGTAAAACGGACACAGGAATACATAGAGACTTAGTACATCCATTTCGTTATGACTGTCCCAAAATCTTGTCAAAATGGGCTACAAGACCTCGCCATTGGCCACCGCCGGAAGCCGTTCAGCAAGTCGTATCACTTGGAGCATTTGTTACGCCTGTTGGATTTAAAGGCAGTGAATACAAACATGTTGAATGGAGGGTTTGCTTTAACGCCGGGGGGATCGAACTAGTAGACAATCTTAATGACACTCAAGTTAAATTGTATGTTTTATTGAAAATGGTTAAGACATATGTTTTAAATCCACGTAAGAAAGAGGTTACATCGTACACGATGAAAAACATTGTATTTTGGATAGCTGAAAATAATCCTCAGTCATTGTTTCATGAAAAAAGTCTGTTGCACTGGTTGTGTGAAGGATTGGATGCGCTAAGAAATGCTTTGGTCACCCGAGAGCTGCCATATTACATGATTCCAGAAAGAAATCTTATGGCAGCCTGTGGACTGGAGGAGGGACAGCAGCGTGCATGGGTATCAACGATTACGGACATGATAGATGAAGGTCAAGGGGTGATACTAAGACTTCCAAAGATACGACAAGCTATTATCGCACATCCTGAACCATTCCGATGGTACAACAGGAGCAAAATGGAGATGGAAATGCTAGCGCTCATGCACAATTACCTCTGTTTAAATGCAAACGGGATATTTGACGAGACAGTTGTTATTCTGCAGGGATTACAGAGACGCGTTAATGAGATTGTGATTAAGGTTTGCCTGAGGATGATAATGGAAGGGAGTCGAGTTGACAACATTAGGAATATTTGTCATCGAATGTTGATGTAAAATGTTTACGGTGATTACTTAAGAAGTAAGTAGACATGGGCAACACTCATTTATAAATTGTGAGTACGTTCAGCATTGAAAGTAAGGGCATAGTAGAACATGATAATTTGATGATTAACGTGAATAGATTATATCGAAACGTTCAATATTCAAACAAACTGATTTTGCAAATTCGCATTACTTTAACTTTAATGTATATGATCGCAGGGAATATAAAAACGTCGCGCTTTTTAAAGAAGTTCACAAGAACCTGGAACTTGCCACCATATGGAAAGTCGCGAAAATCCGCCCAAACAGCCTTTCGCTCATGAAGTTTCGTTCTCGTTTGTACTGCAAACAACCACCTGAACAACCCAACTAATGTTCAAAGTGCACACACCAGCACATGCACGCACTTTCATAGACTTTTTAAAAACGTACCAAGTAACATTTCGGCCATAAAGCGCACCACTGTACGACTACTTACAAAACGCAGAATCCGCAACACTGGTGATGTACTTCAGGGGAATGATTGATGACGTCGTAGCAGACTTGATGCCTATAGAACTGTACCCAGAGATCCTGATTAACTCTGCCAATTTGTATACTTACGGTCAAGTACTCATAAGAAATTCACTGCAAAGTACACCATTGAAATAACCAAGGGTCACGCTCGAAAACTATTTATCTTGACTGTCATTTATATTGCTTTGTTTATATCGTCGTTGTATCATGTACATTTTTAGAAAATGGAGGCCATAAATATAGTATGTTTATAACAGCATATATAAACTGTGATATATATATATATATATATATATATATATATATATANTGTTTCATGAAAGAAGTCTGTTGCACTGGTTGCGTGAAGGATTGGATGCGCTAAGAATTGCTTTGGTCTCCCGAGAGCTGCCATATTATATGATTCCAGAAAGAAATCTTATGGCAGCCTGTGGACTGGAGGAGGAACAGCAGCGTGCATGGGTATCAGCGATTACGGACATGATAGATGAAGGTGCGAGGATGATACTAAGACTTCCAAAGATACGACAAGCTATTATCGCACACCCTCAACCATTCCGATGGTACAACAGGAGGAAAATGGAGATGGAAATGCTAGCGCTCATGCATAATAACAGATGTTACCTCTGTTTAAATGCAAACTTGATAGTTGACGAGACAGATGTTATTCTGCAGGAAATAATCAGACGCATTAAGGAGATTGGGATTAAGGTTTGCCTGAGGATGATAATGGAAGGGAGTCGAGTTGACAACATGGAGGATGTTTTTAAACGAATGTTGATGTAAAATGTTTACGGTGATTACTTAACAAGTAAGTAGACATGGGCAACACTCATTTATAAATTGTGAGTACGTTCAGCATGGAAAGTAAGGGCATAGTAGAACATGATAATTTGATGACTTACGTGAATAGACTATATCGAAACGTTCAATATTCAAACAAACTGATTTTGCAAATTGAGTTTTACTATAACTATAATGTTTATGATCGCAGGGAATATAAAAACGTCGCATGTTGGAAACCAGTGGTATCATGCCATGTTATGAGTATGTTTCTTTGGCATATTGAAAGTAGTTACTAGTGTTTTGTCCACATTAGTGTTAATGTGTGCTTGTTTCTTTGTTTAAGCATATTAAGAAATGAATTGTGTCTCAATTAGTTTTATTTCCATAAATAAAGTACCACAGGGCTATGATAACTTATAAGATGACAATCTATAGTTTTACTTTGGTTATTGCACATATTAAGAATGCATATGAATCAAATGACCATATATGTTACACATGTCAACTGGTGACATTAAGTACATGGCAGTGCATTGATCAATAGCATTCCTGTTTTACTCGTTGGAGTAAACTGATATTGTGAACGGCAATATTGTCGGAAATGACATTTCCGACAATATTGCCGTTCACAATATCAATTTATCGATTGATATTGACACATGGTTATTCACGCATGAATAATTCACAACCGCGCGAATCTTCGCTGATAATAGTCGGCTTAGAAGATTGGTTAAGAGGCAATTAAGATGTTATCAATAAGGTCGCGCACGGCGGAAAACAGCGGGTGCTCATGAAAGGGCAGGGCGGCGGCCTTTGAAAAGGGCAGCGTGGCGCTGATTGGCTTTGAAAGGGGCAGCGAGGCGCTACAAAAAAGGGCGTGGCGCTGCGCCACGCTAAAACGGCCTGGATAAAACACTAAATGTATTTAACACGTAAATAGTGCCATTATCGACAAACATACTTTACAATCTGTATTATTCTGCCTCTGAAATTGCTTTGATAACGCTATTGACGCATCGATTTATAGCATACATATTACTGTTCTTATTGACTATTGACTAATTGTATTCATTTACCGAACACATTGTGTATGCGCATGTAAATATATCGACGAAGTATGTTTTTTGTCACTACACATTAACTGAATAAATCAGATTATGAATGTATTTCTCATCGTATAGATGAAGTTAGTACTACATTCGCTTTGAATTTATAGATACCATTATTGTACACTGAACTGTTAAACGAAAATTAGTGAACGACTTATGCCGGTCGCAATTTATGTATTCATAATGATTACCCGACTTTGTTTAACAACAATGTTTGCGATACGAACTTAGTTATTCAACAGTTGTTGATGTGATCCTATTGATACCATTGCTTTGACCTATTTGCTCATATTAGTGAAGTTGTCGCTGTGAATATATATTTGATGAAGCTGATGACGTGGTACTGATGTCGCTTTCGCGCCGCGGCTTTAACGAATTGGTAGAGAAATGCAACTTATATGCCAACAAGTGACGCTTCACATACGACGCTTCTACGTGTGCTGTTATGACCATGAGCCGAAAACGGACCAAATTAGAACCCCCACTCAAGGTAACATACGACTCAACACCAATACCTGAAGCGGCAAAATACAAACATTTAGGTATATTCCAGTCGTTCAGTGGAAAATACCCCCTCGACATCGACACTGTGAAACAGACAATAAGAGACATGTCCCTTTCCCTCTCCCAGAAAGTGTCAGGAAGATACGAAACATACCCAAACACCGCGATTAATCTGTACATTACCACACTTGTTTCCAAAGCTGTTTAGTTGCGAGCTGTGGAACAGTATCTCCAATACCGACATGTAACAATTCGAGGTAGCCCACCATTTCTGTTTGAAACGTTCCCAAGGTCTCTCCCACCTAACGCGCTCCATGGTGCTCGGCCTTGCGGGAATGACATCAATCGAAGCGAAAATCGATCTACAAAAGTAAGCGTTTTTCGGCTCACTATGCCACGTCCCAACAAACGAACCTTATCATAAACTTTTCATTTTAAGACTGTTTTAGTTTTATTTGTGCGCAAACTCAAAAATTGGCTTCATTCCAGATACAGTGAAAATTCTTCAGAAAAATCAGCTTGAAGACTATCTAACGATCTTTAAAACCAACAGTGTATTCCCGTCAAAAGAGAACTGGAAATCGGTCTGTTAAAAGTCGGTGCGCCAACACGAAACTAGACACTGGCGAATGCGGCTTAAACTACATAAAGATTTTGCGCTTTTTAAAGAAGTTCACAAGAACCTGGAACTTGCCATCATATGGAAAGTCGCGAAAATCCGCCCAGACAGCCTTTTGCTCATGAAGTTTCGTTCTCGTTTGTACTGCAAACAACCACCTGTACAACCCAACTTATGTTCAAAGTGCACACACCAGCACATGCGCAGCGAAGTGGTACACGCACTTTCATAGACTTTTTAAAAACGTACCAAGTAAGATTTCGGCCATAAAGCGCACCACTGTACGACCACTTACAAAACGCAGAATCCACGGGTGATGTACTTCATGGAAATGATTGATGACGTCATAGCAGACTTGATGCCTATAGAACTGTACCCAGAGTTCCTGATTAACTGTGCCAATTTCTTACAATGTATACTTACGGTCTAGTACTCATAAGAAATTCACTGCAAAGTACACCATTGAAATAAACAAGGGTCACGCTCGAAAACTATTTATCTTGACTGTCAATTATATTTGTGCTTTGTTTTTATCGTCGTTGTATCATGTACATTTTCAGAAAATGGCGGCCATTAATATAGTATGTTTATTACAGCATATATAAACTGTGATATATATATCAAACTGCGAGCAATATTTTTCATCGTCACTGACATGTACATGTACTTTTATAAATAGATAAACAAGTCCAACCGTCATTGTTGATCAAAAGGTAAAACAGCAAGAATACATTTATTTGTCACGGTATTTATGGAGTAAGTCCTACTTTCTCGTTAAATTAACTGATACAAGTATTGTCCCTGTTCATTTTCTCACAACACTATTAATGATTACATAAATTTATTGGAAAATATGTTTTTGAAATGAATTTAGTGACTGAGCAATTGTCGTTGTGATCTTATTGACACAGCTAAGGATAGTTTTGCGTTGACATATTTTATGATGTAATTAAAGTTATAGGTGTGAAATATATTATCGGTTCATAGCTTTGTGATTGTTGACGTAAATATATTACCAAGGATATGTATTTATGTACTTTTGAATGTTTTTATTTCTCTTCTTGGTCGTATGAAAAACAATATTGTTTACATCTTTGACAGTGCGTTGCTTAAATGATATATTTCAAACTATGAGCAATATTTCTAACGTTGCTGACATACAATGTATACATGCAAATATATTCATACACAAGTCGTAATGTAATTGATTCACATTTGTTGATCTAAAGATCAAACATGAGTAAACAAATACATTGAACTGTATTTGGTCCTTTTGACATAATGCAAATTTGAACAAAATATTATTAAAGTGTACGTCTTTTCTTTAACAGAAAGCGTTCGAAAGTTTAAAACCGAGTTTTTAACCATAGAATGTTACCCTTGCACATATTTATAGCGGCTGTGGGATTCATTACAAAATAAAGCCTATTAACGCATGCATGCCAGCCAATCTGAAAAGAGTTTTCATTTTGTTAACCAAATACTAGTGTAATAACAATAATAGTAAAATAAAAACTTAGGCGTTGCGAATTTGCTAGATGCGCTTATTAAGTTTTATATCCCAATATTCTTTTATATTAAAATTGAACCTCAATAACACTTAAGCCTCATGGATGACTAAATCAAGATGCATTTATATTGTCATTGTCACCTATGGAACATTTTATTTAACGCATATGTGCACTTCCGAGTCTTTTTATGACTGCACATGCTAATCTGGGATAACACTTAACGCACATGCATTAAGCACAGTTTTCTCAGACCGAAGCTCAAATAATCAAAACAAGTTTTATTTAATTGTTGTTAAACACAGGGCTTTATTTTTTTCGTGTTTCGCCTCCAAACGTGTGTAAGTGCTATATCTTCTTTAATATTGACTAAATCACGAAATGCGTAATGAGTAATATCCGTTTCAAATATCAAGCCAATATTGCAATTAGGAAACGAGCGCAAATTGCGTATGCATTCAAGGAAGTAAATGGTAACGGGGAATTTCAATTACTTTCCCAAGCGTTTTAAAGCATTTCGTGGACTATCTATGACATTGACATAAAGGCAATATTTTATGGACTTATGGGCGTTAGAACCGTAATCAATCTGAATTCTTTAGCAGGCTTTATTGAGCACCATGGCTACTGCAATTGCAAATGTCATTTCAGTTTCGTAGTGGGTGATCAATTTTATTTTCTGAAAAGGTTAATACATGATATTTTCCCGACATTTTATGGTAGGTATGATATTTTAAACCACACTCGGTATTCGAATATTGGCAATTTCATTAAACCTAATATTCGAATATTCGTTTTATTAGTATTAACTACTTTGATCTTTCTTGCTCAAAAGACAGTCATCATGTGTATATTTAAGTACCAACTGTCCGAAATCATCTTTTATTTCATGCTTCAATTGAATCTAGATTATTATTGGTGGGTGAAATTATTGCCTTCACCGTTCATACCAGCCTGACCAAGGACTCCTTTTTTTAATTTTTAAAATTTATTAGAAATATTCATATTATTTGAATGCATGTCATGTTACTGTTCATCGTAGTTAATCATCAAAGAGAAGCTAAGATAAATACCAGTAATTGTTCCGAATACAGGTACAATTCAAACATACGTATCAAGACAAAATATCGACTTTGAAAAAATTAAAATCATAAAATGTCTTACCTGTTAATTATACATGCTCTGCGGACTCTTCAGTCGTCCTGTGAAAACTGACTACCAAATAATATCTGGAGGGTATTGATTGGACCAAACGTATGTTTAAACGTATGTTTAATATACAGAGTATTTTTAATGTCTATATCAATTTCGGTAACATTTCGAAATATAAAAAGAAGACAAAACGTTATATATATGAGTAATCCATTTTAAAACAATCTTCCATCGTAAATCTTCGACTGTTTTGCTTTTTAAGGAGCATAAATCTACATGTTCACATTGTGTACGAAAATACACCTGCGTTTCCATTTTGTTCGAACTTGACCTTTAGTGGCTCTGGGTTAATCTATACATTCTTTCTGCTCGGGTCAAGACGAATCAAGCCCAAACAGTCATGGTCGTATTGCATATTGTTAAGGGCAGTAGCAGTCTCCACAAATTAAATTTGAAATCAGCGGCAAATATTAATTGAAATCGCAAATGGCGTCGGATTGCTGATTTCTTAACCCAATTACTCCAGTACATATGAACGGAACATAGTACGGGCATCAACCCTCTTAACAATTTTTAATAAGAAAAGAATAATCAACGGCATTAAATAAAAAGAAAAAATGTGTTTACTTTCGTGTTAATACCGTGAAATATGTTCTCAGGCAAGTGCGAAAATTTACACATTTCCTTTATTTATTTTCTTAAGTTACCGGGAAAATATTTCACGGTACGACTTCGAAAGCAAACAAAGAATACCAGTAAACAGTGATATATTGTTCGATAAACGTGTGTATTAAAGGCTACCCGACGTGTGGTTACTCACATCGAGTTATGTTTTCAATAATCACGTTTGAAACTTGAGAGCTGACCATATGCACCATTGAAAGCAGTGTATTTAGTTGCATTTGCCATCAACGGTTGGCGAAATAATTGAGTTTTACAACTAATATTAATATAAATTGGCGATTATTCGAATGGCGATTCAACTAATCGAATGACAATAATTAAATCGAATATTCGCATTTGTTTTGCCATTCCTAGTTTTATAGAAACAATCAGAGAATAATCATTGTCTATAGACCATATTCGAAAACTCAACGAATCGCTAGGCACAAATAACTCTTTACCGTTAAATGCACTTGTGTCACGTGAATTCATGAACATGTATTCACAAATTGACAAACATTTGAGGTCACCTTTGTTTCGATGACAATACATAACCCGATTGTTTAGGTCATTGTTTTTTGTACAACATTTAAATTAACGAAATACCCAGTTTTCAATGAGTTCCGAATAACCACTATTCACATAGAAAATAATCGGATACCTCTTTAATTGTGCGTGGTCTCTTATCACACACAGTCAATGTGACCCTATAATTTTCAAGAAATGGATCAGTTCGATCCTTCGTATCGCCGCACTCAACTGAGGGTTTAAGCATCATAATGGGAGATTATATGGCATAGCACCACCCCCTTGACGTCGATAATCCAAACTGAGTTGGATAATTCGAACTGAAGAAAAAAATGTCGGCCGAAACTGAAACTGAAACTTAAAGGTAGGCGATTATTTTATCATTTCTGCTATTTAAGTAACTATAAAGACGTAATTGTTCTTCACATGTGATAATGAATGCCTAACACACACATGCGTTTTGAGTTTTGCAATGATTTAATAGTTTTCTAGTAAAAAACGATAAATTGTCTTCGGAAAATGATAATTTTCATGAAATGCGACCTATGTTTTGAATTATTTACACGTTAATTGACAAAAGAGCCAACGAAACTGTAACAGAGATATGCCAAATTATATCATGAATGTCCTTTAAAATTTTACTTTGAACACCTAGTAGTAGTGTGTTTCTGTGTTAAAATCATGTGTTTGCAGGACGGGTATAAATGTTCGTGGATAAATCCAAACTGATATGAACATTTCTGTGGATAATAACCAAACTAAAAATGGATAATGCACAAACTACGATGTATTGAAAAAAAATCCAAAGACAGGTTTGATATTATTCTTTGAAAACAACTATGTATAATCAAAAACCAAACGATGTGTATAATGGAATATAAAAAATACTTTCAACGCACATCAACATTCATTTATTTGTTATCAGTGAAATCAATTTCAATTATATATATAGGGAGAAAGGTTTGTGAACAACCAGATACACAGACATACAGACAGACATACATACTCCCATTTGAGACTGCGGCGTGTGCGCCTAGCTACGGTGCAGAACGAGGCATACATACTATGAAATCCCCATCCACAAAAAAGGATGGTTCATTCACAGTTATATACCCCGTGCTTACACCGGAACACATCTCGACGTGGGAACAATGTTCAACATACACAGAATGGACAACGTTACATACATAAACACTTATTTACAAACATGAAACCATAGTTGTATTAGGGCAGGATCCGATAAGGATTCTAAACTACCCTCACACTATGTTAGAAACACCGAGGAAATCCGTTGGATCTAGAAGATACAGTGAAATTATGAATATGTTTGTTTATTAACAGGGAGATAATTATATTTCACAACAACGTTATTTCCTATTTCCGGGATCTATTAATAGATACTCGTTCACAGTCGATAATTTATATATNCAGGTATTGAAAAGCTATATTCTTAAGATTATTTTATGACGTATGCACTTACGTGTGTTTTTAGAAACCCATCAACGTGAGTATGTGAGTATCGTTTGCTCGTGTATTAGTATGCGACCTTCAAATAAGACGTTGGCTAATGTATTTTATTTTAAAAGTTTTACACGTGCATTGGTTAGAAAAAGCAACAATTGATTACATGGGATTGTTTTCACGTTTGGCCAATTTTGAAATACATTGTATCATACTAATGCACTCACGATTCGAACATTACTTGATCCTTGCCTCTTTTGATACATAAGCTAAGATGTTGTGTTGCATCAAGTCTAATGCGTATGCAGTTTGTTTATAATTTTGACAAATATACAAGTTTATTCATGTAACTGCGTGTGCTTAGAACTCAAATACTATAAGTTGTTGTTTTTTAAAGGTAAATTTACGTTGATAATTAATATTTATTTATCATAAGAAAGCACATGATGCCATATAAATGTGATAGTTCAAATTGTCATGGCAATACAATTTTACATCACTTTTAAAAGTGTAAACATTTAGTGAATAATGAATATACGTGTATGTCCGCCTGAAAAGTATTTAAATCGTCAAGAAGAATTCGTTTGTCTAAATCTATGAAGTACACGAATTCATGTAAAAATTCTTTTTCAAGATCATGACAATCACTACGCGGTTAACATTTAAGTGCATGCGCTTTTCTATTGATTTATCTAAGATTGATATATTGCCGTAAACTAAATATAAAGTAAGCAGTATTCTTATATGTTACCTTAATATTAATGTAAATGTTCATCATGGAATCTAAACATGCATATGCATGCATATGTCAAAATGTTCGTATGCAATCTCAAATTTAAGTATTAATATGTTCCGATGCATGCAACAGGCATACTGCTAATGATTGGTTGTCTTTGTCCTGACAAACACATATTTTCCACTGTTTTCAATAAAACCTCGTTATTTATGGAAATTCTTCGGTCTGATTTTGATTCAACTATCAAGATTACATGTTTAATAAAACGCCACCAACAGTTGCCTAACAAATAAGGTGATTGAAAAATACTACAGAACATTTGCATGATACAAAACATGTAGATTTAAAGTGAATACCATTCATTGGTGGTTTAAATATGTTTTTAGGCTATCCGAACCTCACACATTGCCAACTATTAATCACATGTACTTGAAAAATAACAGTACACTTTAATCCATAGCATGTTATTTATGTAAACCTGATTTCAAGACAATTATTTTGAAATACTATTCAACACATAACTTCACTGTTTACCAGCTTATACGAAATCCGAAGTTGTCGAACCATGGCTGTGTTAGTCGTTGATAACTTACTGGTGGTAATTGCATAACAAGTCGTTTTCGAGATGTGTTAGTCGTGGTAACGACATAACTAGTTAATACTAATAAACGATATTTAAAGAAACTTTCCGAATAGTTGATTCGAGAAAGCCTAACATTTTCTCATGTGATATTAAACGGCAAGATTCGCGCTTTTAAAAGATTTTCAAATCTGTTTTAGTCTTACTTAATATATCGTCCCCACGAGTTAGAAATGTCGTAACCACAAATTACTAAGTCGTTTACACGACACCATAAGTCTTTAACCCGAGTAAGTTATGTTGAAGTTAGGAAATGCAAAAAAATTGGGTACGAAAATTTTGGGTAAGAACAAAATTGTGGGGGTACGGGGAAGTAGTACCCGTGGGGAACTTGACCCATTCAGCCTAACAGGGAGGAGGGTTTCATTCTCGATTTATTCTAAAAATAACTAGAAAAGGGCGCGGCAGCGGCCGACGCGTATCCCTACGCCGCATAGATGTTGTATTAGCTTATCTTTGGTTCTTGATATTAAGACAAAAACATGCATTGATTTGTTTTCATGTTCGACAATTGTGACACAAAGACCATAACAAGCTTAAAGGTTAAGGTTAATACTTAAAAAAAAATAAGAATATAATATCAGGAAAGATTTGGAAATCATATCTCCAACTTGTCTGACACAGGCTAGTCCAACTTGTCTGACAGAGGCTACAGAGAGTTTATTTTCAACCTGCATTAGGGTTTAAGCCCATGAGTACACACATATTACAACAAAATATATACACAAATGGTCAATAACTTATGGAGCGCATATAAAGAGTTTATTTTCAACCTAAATTAGGCTTTAAGCCCATGAGTACACACATATTACAACACAAGATATTCACAGATGGTCAATTACGCACAGATTTTCTTTAACAGAACCAAGATCAAAATCTTTTCAGAAAGTTGCAATAATACAACACCTGTTTATACACAATATCGTATTTTGTATGTTAAGAAAAAACAAAAGTAGATGAATAAATGAAAGTACATGGGGAGAAACTATTGATAATAAAAGTCAGCTGAAGTACTAGATAATCATATCAACAACTAATGAGAAACGTGCTTTTATACTGGGTACAAACCTAAAAATATGAAGATCTGCTAGTAGAGATCACTGAAATCATTTACTTTCCCAATGTGTAAGTTACGCAGATTAACAGACGCACTAAATATAGTTTTTGTACAAACTATAACTGCTCCTTTTGTATATAACACACATTTCATCTTCAAGTATATGGTCAATCGCAATAGATATGTGATGCAATCAAGCATACTCGAGCATACTAAAACTAATTTTAAGAGCTAGAGCTTCAGTATATGTTGACAATACTCATCTTTAAGCGTAGTTTTGCAAAGACAATACATTATATAATTCACGTATAAATAGACGTTTGTAGATATATTAAGTCCAAACATTATTGGCACTTTTAATGGGACGTTTAGACGTATCGTTAGTCTTTATATAATTGTCAAAATCATTTATATGTTACAAACAGCAATACACAATGATACATACACTCGAAAGGTTTCCATTACTCGACTTGTGGTGGGATAAAATCCGCCGCTAAACTTTCAGTGGTACCCAACTTAACATTATTTCAATATTTGCATTTTGATCCGTGTCAGTAATGTTCATTTATTGGCTAAATAAAACTTAGGTGATCTTAACCACAGTTTTGTAAATGGTAAATACTTGAGTGTATGTTTTCATGTTTGTTTCTTTTCGATTGATATATTTAACATCGAACACAGAAAGAAGAGTGGTATTTTATTCTCAGTTGTTGTTGCTGAGTTCAACTTAATAACAATCTAGATAAGAGGTGATAGCTGCAATTAAAATAAGTAGGTTTAAGTGAAGAACTATTATCGTGTAAGTTTGCTGCAATTGTATTGACCATAATAATTGAATTTTATGAAAAGAATTAATACACTATACAGGCAATAGTGTAAGTTTAAAATATAGTGCACATAACACAACTTTATATTGATCCATCTCAGTGCACATTTAAAAATGAAAACAAAATATATCGATATATAATGTACGGAAAACGCGTTATTAATATGTATTGTTTATTTATATGGAATAAAGTTTTTTTTTTACAATTTTAGGCAGATTTCGGGATTCACTATAAGTCGCTGATCAGGGGAAACACTCGTAAAATACCCAGGGGAAGAACATGGCTGATTCAACACAACCTGAATAAATGCTGAACTTCGTTAACATTACACTTTTATCGTAAACAATTTCACAATTTCACATATTAATGCGTTTACGCTTATGAGCGACCTATCATATATTTGTTATCGCACACAGGTAGAATGCTCACTCTAGACTCGAGTTTCGGTTAAAACAATATGATATGTAATATGTGTACTCGTCCAAATATACACTCGCATTGTACACAACGCAGTTAAAGAACGTTATAGCACTAAATAGAATTGTATTATCAACTAACGAACATCTTTACCACATGATCGAACAACTCGTAACAATCTATGTCCAAATCTATAACATGTGGTTTATACTTCTTTGCCAATTATTTCAATCAAAAGCAGACATGTTTCTTTTTGTGCTGTTATCATACGACTTTGTTACTTACTTCACTGTTGTTGGTCGACTGCATTACATACAATCGGGTCATCGATTGTTAAATCATACCTTACATTCAGTACAATATAGTCAACTTCCAAAACACATGCACATAATTCATGTGTCAATATCGAAATACAGATTGTATCTAAAATATCTTTGTTGTGTATGTTAATGATTTGTACAAAATATTTACTAAATATCTTGTACGGAAAACTCCTAATAAGGACGACATAAAACCATTCTCATAAACAAAATGGAATATTTAATATTTACGTTATACTCCGCGGTAGAGAAAGACAACCACACATATTTCCGCATAACCGAGTTCGTCAAATTCGTCGAATACTTATGTATTTTTGATTAATAAATGACATCAACTTTCGACAATGTCTTCCTTCAATCAATTACCATTATTACATTAATTGCATAATGTATAGTTCACTATATTTGTTACAATACATCGTGCTCTTATGTGCTCTATTCATAATGGTTAGTGTAGTCAATTTATGAAATATCTCAATGAAAGACAGCACTTTATATGTTTATGCACGCTAAGAGTTTGGAAAAAAAAAAATTGCTCAAAAGGTTTCCGGTAAGTTTGTATTGTCCATTTTACTTCGGAGGACTCGAACATGATTTGAAAGTATTAAAACATAATCGCCCACTTATGGGTTATTATATCATCATCTCCCGACAAAGACGAATTGATTTCCAGTTGCCGTTCAAAACGAGCATTAACCGCTATACAGTTAATGCAATGCGTTAGGTTTACACGGAATAAAAATACTTGCAGACATAAAAGAAGGATTGAATCAGTAATATCACATAACATTTCATATTGACTTCCTGCAAACAATAATGATACAATTAAAAAGTTAAACGTCCCAATATAATGTTATTAGAAAACATCGTCTTCTAAAACTGAATTTCGTATCGTTTGGTATTAAACAACGCGTTCAAGTTAAGGCCGTATGCCACACATGTGTTGCAAGATAAAATCAAGCATGCAGACACATACTTTTCAAATGGACGTATTTCCGGTTATCATTTACGTAACATGCATACAATTGCGTTATGCAACCGATTTCGTAAAATGTTATCCTCCATTAAATGTATGTACTAACGGTTGGTGCAACTGCATCAAAAACAAATTGAAATTTGAATTTAATTAAGTGTACATGCCGTTCGTATAAAGCGTAGCTATGTACTGTATTTTTGAAGTCGAAACACATATTTTAGACAAATTATCCACATTAATTTGTTTACAAACACCTTGTAAAATGTAAGATACCTTGTGCTTCGGAATTAAGGCACATTATAGTAATACGTAAAAGGAATACAAAGTTCTATGTTACAAAAATTGTTTTGTTATTGACATATACAATTAATAAAACACAAATTGGTAGATTTTCTATGGTGGGTAATGGTTACCTAATAACTCACTACTTTTTGTTTAGCAATGTGTGTTTTTTGGAGAGCTCAACGCTGCCGGTTTTATCGGACATTAAGCATTGGTTTTCGCAATAAAATGACGAAGGATGTATTCAAACGAGCTGATATTTAACACAAAATAGGCGAGTACAAACTTATATAATATTGTTTATCCGCATGTAGATTATCAGAGCCTTGTAGCAACGCTAAGTGGTATAATATACTGTGTTCGATTTAAATAAATTAGATTCAAACCAGGCCTTGATATGTGTTATATCGCGTTTATATATAGCATCGCAAGTGACATAACTCCATTTATTCGATTGTTTCAACACATTATGGTGGACTATGTTGACAAAATTCAAAATGATGACCCTACTACACCATGTTTTACATTTTATCAATCAAGGTTTTGAAACGAAATATGAATTAATTGATTATAAAAGTAAACCTATCACTTAAAGTGAAAGTTGCACCGTTTGTTTCACTTGTAACTATGGCAATTGATTTTCTCTGTTTCTTTAATCACTTAGTCTGTTATTCAAAGTTAATTAAGATCGTTCATTATTTGCGGCGCTGATAAAACGACCAATTTCGTATTGTCATATAAGACAATAATTATAACTGCATTTTAAAAATAAATAATAATGACAGTTGCGTCACACAAAGATGGACTAATTTGATGATATGTTTTTATTTTATATTATCGTTTTGTTACCCCTGGACACTTATCTAAAGCTGCATCCTATATTCACTGTATCTGCATGTAAACATTGAAATATAGTGTTATGATTTATATTTTTTTTATTTGATGGAATATTTCCGATTGTAACAGTTTGTTTTCCATATGTCCAGAGCAAATTTGTAATTCGCTTGCCAGTCCATTATATCCCAACGATTTTGCATTCAATTTTGATTTCAACACAGGACATGTAGTACCACAACACCATGCGAGCATTTGGTCAAATGGAAACCGAAATTACTATTCGAGTTGATTAACTCGTAATTTAGTCTAGTCAATCATGAAGGGCCCTGAAAACTTTATAACATACTAAGCAGATTCCAACGGGTCACATTTGTTTTGTGTAAGAGGATCTAATAATAACATATATCGCAGATGTTCACTGGTTGAAAAAAATGACGTTGTCTAGCATTGTTCACAGAAATATCACAATCAATGTATAAATTATACACTAAAAAGTAACATAGCACGCATAGTACTTTGTTGTTAAACATGAGTAAATTAATCGACTTGTTTGTTCGCATTCTTGATACAAGTTACTTAAAAGTTACTTTTTTATTTTGTTTATAATTATTTGTTTTAGTAGATTCTGTACTAAAGCATTATTGTTTTGTGATATAACTAGTTTCACATAACCCAAGTGCGGAACACAATTGGTAATGTCTTCGCCTTGTATATTTTGAGCTTAACAGGTTTCGTAAATTCCTGATGATATTTGGGAGTCGTACAGCCCAGAAATCGTGATCTTGTATCTATTTGATACTTGTTGAATGTTTTAAGACGGTGCATATAACATAATGAGTACCGTCTTGTCATCGTGTTAACATAACGTAATGATTTAAATAATCTCTATGAACGCATGTTTCACACGCTATCACTTAATATATAATATGGCTTTCGTTGTAATTTATAAATATGCATATTATGTTTTTAATTCATTTTAATGTTTAGCAAACACATAGCACACACATATCCATTTGTCACATACATCCTTAACATGCAGATTATGTCATTTCACTGTCAAAACCACAAGTTCAATTATTTAAAGCACAACACATTATTTATCTACTAGTCGTTATGAGCTCCCAAATTTGTATCGTTGTTAACGTTTAGGTAGTCATTCGCATCATGTCTTCCTTGGCAACTAAACTAAATATCATAATCAGTCTCAAATATTATACATCTTCATGCTGTATAACATTGATAATTAGTATTAATAGCATAGCGCAGCAACTCTTAGTAAAGAGTCTTACTAAAAAAAGTTTATGAATGAATGATCGTTGGTTTTGAAATGTTACACAAGAGGAAGAAAAATTCAAAACCACTTAACTTTTATTTTGAGTTGATTGGTAATTGTAACAGGCAATACTAATAACAAGGTCTATTAAACTGATGTAATGGAAAATGGTATCTCACCTTAACATTCAGGTCCCCATGAAAAACAAATGTGTCTATACATCAAATTCTTTTGGAAATAACAACACAGCAATATAAACCAAACAAACCAATAAATCAGTGTCTATGTGTTTAGTGTAATGGGCTCGACCCGATAAAATAAATTCAAGAATGTGTCAACACGTATCAATTACTTAGATTGCGAGTTAAATCTCGTGACTGTAATTGTTTTCTTCGTGTTTGAGAAAACACGTGTGCAGTTAGTTAACATGGAGTGTTATTAAATTGATTTACTAACTAACTTTGTAGAATTACAATAACGTTTAAAGAACGCACATGACATATGCTTTCTGATCTTTTTAGAAAATCTACAAGTAGCATAAAACTTAATGGCTAAACTTCAAACATCATTGTGCCATCCCGATTGCTAGTCTGATTGAAACGAACGCCTGTGTTTAGACTAATTGCACACTAGCGAACACAATCCCAAGTGTTTTCAATGATAAGATTATGTTTCTTATTGTTAAATTTCGACATGGAGATCATAAACACTCTGTTTATTGCTAGTCTTATATTAATTTAAAATCTACTACAGTACCAATAAACTTCAAAGCAAATTACAAGATTATGTGGTCGTAACATGTTCGGGATGCATGCTGATACAATGAACATATTGCTCAGGTAGGTTTTATAATGGGGAATTACGTGGCTATAAGTGGTGCATCCATTAGCAAAATCTGTACTTTTATATAATGCGATACAGTACGTACTTAATGGAAGTATTACATTACGAAATCCGGAGCACTGTTACGTAGCTTTTTGAACACTTATTAGCTAATGAAAGTCTTAGATTCACAAAAAAGTAAAGCATAACTCGTGTTTCTATGCAAAGTTCAGATTGCAATGGTTAAATGTCAAGTTGCTAGTTAAAACGTAATTGTAAATTGTTTTTTTTTTATGAATTTGCACTTTAATATATTGAACGTCATGTTATGTCGTTAAAAATCTAAAATTGTAGTCGCTTCTAGAAAGCACTATACTTCTGCAGGAACTATATACATTGAGAATAATCGATAAAAAAGTGTATGTTAGACGTTTCTTTGAAACGTTCTATGGAGGCAATGATGAAGTATTCATCTGAATTTTAAAAACTTAGGCGTATGTAATATAAGTATAACCTACCAGTATTGTCAGTGTGCGTCGTTAAACAGAACATCTGCAGTTTCTGCACTATCTTTATCTTGAAGTAGTATTTTTAGGGACAAATCAGGGGCGTCATTTAAAATATGACACAATTCCCGCTGCATCTGTGTGCCTATTCCTTAGTTTTTCCATTCATTTCAAGTAACCAGTTGCAAAAACAACGCGACACATTTAAATAACACACAACACCACTTTAACGGTCAATGCAAATACTGTGTTACTGTTCGATAAAGAAGAAATGTTTATATTAAGCATTTCACTGCAGTGACGGATCAGTACAATAATATTAGTGGGCTTACCCAAACGACCATCATAGACCCTCTGCCTTTCTGATATAGGATTGTAATTAAATAAGTCACGTGTGCTGTTTGAATATCCATTCACACAAATTTGACAACATCGCCTGTTATTTTTTTACACAATCAATGTGTTGCAAACCATACACGAAACAAAGAAGTGTATGGAAAAGTATAACTGGGTAAATGAAACGTATTTGTAGTGAAGCTGGTTCTCTGAATAACATTGCATTGTGGTGAATACAATTGTATAAAACAGAGCGTGTATGTGAAGGTTTTTGTTTGAAGGCATAAACAGAGCGGCCATACATAACTGACGACATGTTGGTAAATATATTCCCTCTGATGGCACACGTTACATTGTCATATTACTGAATGCCATAACCTACAGGAATGTGTTTTTTAACTTAATGGGGCATGTCTCATCCTGCATTACTTCTTGTATCTATCAATATATATATATATAAGAAGATATATATATACATCAGCAGAAACCCTTACAAACGCGGTCGACGTTATTTTAAGCTATGCGTTTATATTTTGCCTTAATACGCTTTTTCAATGCAAAAGTAAATTGAAACAGAACAAATTTCACTCTTTTCTGATATATTTTGCCTTACAAGCCTTTTTCAAAGTTTGCTTTTTCAAATTGACTACATTTTCTTCATGTTCCTCAACAAAACACAAGTGTATATTGACTTTCAAAACAACATATAATTAAATGAAAAACATAAAGAAAATGTAGTAAATGTACTAAATTATTATTTAATATAAAGTAAAAAGTATATATATCGATCAAATCTGCGTAAAAAGACCGCACAGTAAAATACGACCATTCTTTTAAATGGTATTGTTATGCAGCATATTGATTCAAAGTCCTACTAAGAAGATTCAGATGAAACTAATACCGTTTACTGAAATAAGTAAACCATTTTAATATAGCAGACAATGGAACTCCATTGACTATATCAGAACATAAATTATTGTTCTAATCAACGTCTTCTCTAACAGAACAACAACTATAAAAATGAAACTTGGATCAATTCCTTGAATAGGTCAATGAAAAGCATTGGGGGTTGAAACCGATTTGAGGGCTAGCCGAACCTCATATTAAACTCAGATTCACCCAAGTTACATTTGTGTTATGCCAATCGAAAGGAAACTAACGAGTGCCTGTATAAGATACCAGTGTCAAGGTTTATATTTCAACATATCAAACGTACATATGAAACAAATCCGCTAACGTGATATTACTAGAGCACTTAGCGCTACTTTTTAATTAGCAATATTATCTTTAAACGCACTATAAGTAACCCGAAAAATATAATACGGCACGTTTAGGCAAAATAAAGTCGCTAATTAATCCAATACATTAAATATGTCTTGACGTTATTGAAAAAAAACACCTACATATGTAAAGTGAGCCTATCACACACACCTTACATTACTAATTGACTTTTTGTATCAGTTTGCGTTTATCTCATTTTATAGAATGTGTTATGAGTTTTCATTTGCATTTAACATTTATAATGCCTAAGTTCGTAATGCATTCGCACGTAGTTTAATAAAATTGAATACAATGCTTAAACTGATCAAAGGTGGTGGACGCGATGTTGTTAAGGGCCTATGTTGGTGCCATGCATAAAATGTTCTATTTCGTATGTTTTATGTTTACTATTTTGATCGTTTCAACAAACGATGTGTTGCAAGAGACGGATATAATGGAAAGCACATACATATGCTAATATATTAATTTATTTGAACGAACTATACGAGTAGAAAGAACGGCATATATTTCTGCCGCGCTAATATGTATGGTCTCAAGGCACTTAATATAGGATTTGATGAGATATGATATTGGATAAATATCTTAAGGCACATTTGTTTTGGACGTCGCTGGTAATATCAGACGGTGTCTGACATACTGACGACTTTGTTGAATAGGTTGTTTCAAAATACCACTCATGAATGTCCGAGTCCAAGGCAGTTCAATCAATGATATGGCAAACAGTTACGAAAAGAAATTTGTGTAGTTATACATGAAAATATGGGATGCTGGAGTGTCATCAATATAAGTCATATTATGATGACATGTTAGTGCAGTTTAAAATAATGCACAACACGACCTCCATATCTAAGTTGTTTCAATGGATTTTAAATCAAATAGGAAATCAATATATAAGCAGAAAGGAATGTAAAACGCAATTAGTTCCACAAATATTGTGGTTATGCAATGAGATGAGTGGTTATGTACATACAATTTCCAAAAACCTCGTATGTTTTTATGAGTTTTGTTTTCACTGGAAAACAAAGTTAGTATTGCTTAAAGCGGGTTGCATCAAACTATCACTATTGTTGATTTGATTGTATCTTTGATGTACTTAAAATTTGAAAAAAACTTCTATAAAACAAATTCAGTTACAAATTAGTCACATATAAGTGCACGTTTCAACAAATACGTCTGTAACTGCATTACACTAGCGTCATACGAGTTGAAGTGGTGTGTCATTGTGTCACGCATAAACAGTTATAACGCACGCAAGAACAGTGTCCACAATTTGTCTGATATTTGTTGCATTTGAATAATTATTTAAATCTAGAGCAAATTTTATGGCAGTGTGTCATTGTCCAATTATCCTAAAATGACAGAGACATTGTCTTAGAATCTCATGAGACCTACTTGTATGCGTAAAACTGTGGCCTTTATTATGCTAGCTACTTCCTCATTCGCATTCATTATCTTTAAATATTCTGAAATTGAACATCATAAAATATTTTTAGAAAACTATCGACTAAATGTGTGAACATATTCATATCGCTTGTTTTGTTGAATATTTGTCTAATAATTGGAATAAAAATTAACATCATTTTGATTTTTTGTTTAAAGAAACTTTTTTGTTGTCGAAAACTTTACCTTTAACAAATATTTAGATTTGCACCACTTCTAGATGTATCTGTTTTATAGTTACATGTATGATAACACATTCCAAACAATAACATTCGAGAAAATATATCAGGTGAGACATTCTTGTTCTTTTCTATTCTGTTTATAAAAGATTACGGCATATATACATACAATGATTAATACTGGGAGTGAATGTACAAACTATAATTAGCATGTACCAATATGTGTTGAACCATATAAAGTAGAGTGAACTAAACATGTTGACATATATAAGTAGCGTCGTACATGTAGTTCATATTCAA
Organism: Dreissena rostriformis; assembly: GCA_007657795.1. Classification (NCBI taxonomy): domain Eukaryota; kingdom Metazoa; phylum Mollusca; class Bivalvia; order Myida; family Dreissenidae; genus Dreissena; species Dreissena rostriformis. The sequence goes on from VMBQ01000085.1 coordinate 150,919, forward strand.
TGGTTTTAGTATAGGCAGTTTGAAAAACGATAGTTGTAGTTTCAGAAGGCTTCAACATCCAAATGTTTTTCAGTTAAAACATTAACAATAATTAAAAAATAGCTGAAATTACACACATTAACCAATCATATGTTGCAATGCTATAACTCAGACTGTGTCTTTGCTAATTCCGACTATCTGATACGATCGCACTCGCCAAGGTTTTCGTCTTTTCAGAAGAATCAATATCTTGTAAACATATTCAATTTTCTTTTCTCTTGTGAATGCATATATAACATTTACAAATGTCATGAAATGCATTCTAGTGAAATATGATTTAGCCTCCGGAATAATGACGTTTTAAAATTATGTTAAGGGTGTCGAGTATCAACAATGTTAGTTTCATTCAAACGCACAATTATTATAGGGAAGTAAATTATCTTTTATGGACAATATCAAAGTTATACAGGTAAACGTTTACGACCGTAGTTTGCTCAAGCAAAATAAATGTAAAACACATGTAAACATCTAACTCAAATTAGAGCTATTTATTTTTAAATTGCATCGCATTATAATTATAAGTATGATGTGAAATCAATGGAATCTTGTTCTGATTTTGGAAAGGTAAATTGTCACAGTATTTGTGAAATGATGCTTAAATATTTCTTTATATCTATATAAGCACGAAGAGTTATGAAAACATTCAGTTCATACACATTTGCTATAGAAGTGTATCGTTTAAGAATATCCAAACAAAAAGGTGCAACATAAAATCTTTTATTGTAATTGTTGTTTGAAATATGCTAAATATCGCAATTAAAATACTAATTTCAAAGCGCAAACAATACGTTTACGATAACGTGTCATAATAACTATTTATTTCGGTCTTCAGCATGATTAACAATATTTGGAAATTAGTAACAAAACAACATGTTCAAAAGTTTAATTAAAATACATGTGTAGTGGCAAATGTCAGTTACTAGCATAATGTTTCTGCAAACCATATATTTACTCATTTACGACTCGCTGTAATTGACAATTTCAATTTCATATTTTCAGCAAACGTTTCACATTATTATCTGGTGAAGCTCACGATGTTCCAACGAATCGATAATATCGTCGTTAACATTGTCAAGCTTATATCCTCTCCGAATTTTTTTTTATTTAGATGTCACATAATCTCTTTTACACAGTACAAGTAGAGCTGCTCGCATATTGTGTTGGTGCTTATACACGTCTTTTTATCCAATAGTCTCCTTCAACACCCAGTTCTACTGAAACTTAATATATATTGTTAGCAGCAATTAATTACGCTTTTTGTCTCAGAATATCCAGATTTGTTTTTGTAGCTCACATGTTTTATTGTTATCGCACCGACGTCAGTCCGAATATCCCTTTTAAAGATCGAATTCCGTTGATATTGCATATTGACACGGAATATACACACACCTGGGGCTTTAGTTTGTTATTTTGCGCAAACCTTTAGTCATCTTGAAATGTTTTGCTTCTTGTTTCCATACTTTTAAGAACTACTTTTAAGAATTGCAAATGGTCTCGCTTTTGAATGAACGTTTGAAATCTCCAGTTAGATATTCGCATTTAATCTGTCTTAATGTTAAATTCCATTTTAAACTGTTCGAATGTGAGTAACGGGAATTAAAAGTTTGACTATAAAAGCTATTCAATTAAATGGACGAGAGATTTATATCAGGAAAACATCTTGGAACGCTAACTTTATATGCACTTTGCATTATTCATTACGTCATAATATTACACTTCACAAGAGGCTCCGTGCGGGGAATTAAAGGGCACCAAATGATTAATAAATATAAATGAAAACAAACTCGAATGGAACGTATATTTAGAAAAGGCAATTGGTTGATTTTGGTGTATGCTTGGTTTTATTGAGTTAGTGATTATACAACGTAAAAGTTCAACCTCTTGTACAATAAAATTCGATCATACACCAATAACAGCAATCCTTGACTATGTATTAAGTGGCATTATATATGCTACACATTTACAATACAAACCATACATGCAATTGGATTTGTTCGGTGTGATACCTGATGTTATATTGTTCGAAAGGTCGTACGTGTCTCTGTACTTTAAAACGCTCTAAATAATACATATGTTATACGTTCTTTAGCAAGCCAGGAAGACTGTCGTAGTAATGTTTGGCAAGTACAATAATCGAAAGAGTAATATTGAAATTGCTTTCTTGAACGTATTTTAAAAACGATAATTTGATTTAATAAGATAATTAAATAGCAACCCTGTTCATTAAACAAGCAACAAAAATATAATGTAAACGTACATACTTCAAAATGTGTAATGTCTACGAAACTAAGCTTATGTAAAATATCAAGAAAAGGCACAGATACGGAAAAATAACATTACACTTTAAACATAGAATATAACGGCAATGCATACACGATCGATATAACCAGAGAACATTAAAAAAAACAACATATAATGTGCTGAAGAATATTTCTAGCAAGTATTATGCATTTGCATCATGGAGGCAGTTTAAAACAAAAATGCATCACATAAAATATTTCTCGTTCGTAGTTGATCCTTAAAGGGACTTGTTCACATATTTTTGCATGTTTTGAAGTTTGTCATTAAATGCTTTAAATGTATAAATGTAAGCATCGGAACTAAAAACTCTCAAAGAAAAACAATAAAAATCTCTCCAGTATAAAACAAGTAAACAAAAATGAAGAAAAAAAGTAATCCACACCGAGGCTCGAACCACTGACCATTGTAGTACACGTCTAGCGTTTAAACCACTCGGCCATCCGTGCTGACATATTAAGAGGTATGTTTTATACTTTTTTTTAGCAATCCGAGTAACGTCATAAAATATAACGATAACAACAGAACTCTCCACATTATTCAATCGTTTCGTGTTTGTAACGCTTTACTTTTTTTCAGGTTTTTAAATCGTCAAACGATGCATATAATGAATATTTAAATGTTCAATGTTCAATATTAATGATCCCTCGCAAATATCATAACTACAACGAAACTTTGCAGATCTGAAACATTTTGTTTCAATCTTGTCAATTCATCAAAACGCGAACAGGTCCCTTTTAATCAATAAAAAGATGAATAGAAGTTGTTTGATTCTTCATGTGTTTTACCTTTACATATGATCCATTTCTATAAAATTTAAGCTGGTTATTTAATTTCCTCTCAAGACAGCGGTAACATGAGCACTTCGATACTAGTCTTCGTAACAGATATAAATCCGAAACTTGCAACAACAATTCATTTTTCTACGAAACATGAATATGTAATTAAACTACACAGTGCCTAAAATCATATTAAATATGCGCACAATGCTGCCACATATATTGTGATGATAAACTAACATAATCAATATTCCAATCATATTAAAAGTTACGTAATGATGATAAACTAGTACTCCCTGTTCATATAAAAGGAGTATATTATGTCTGAGAGCATCTGAAAGGAACAAACAAAACACAGACACAATTTAATTGATTAGTGATGCCGATGCCTTCCGTTGTCTGAATATTTGGCATATTTGAGTAATGAATCTTCAGCAGAAATAAGAGTACTGTCAAATTCATATCACGCAATGAAATGTTGCAATATTGGAACTGTTAAGTAAATACAAATCGTTTGTGAAAATCTTGGTGTATATGTCTGTTCGGCTTGTCGTCCGTTGCCTGAATATAGGTCATATTTGATTAATGAATCATCAGCAGAAATATGAGACGCATGATGGTCGGGAGTTTGTTTAACAATATTAATGAATTATGTTTGCAAGGGAAAAATGTGTCACAGTTCAATCGTTACCACAAGCTAAATATTATTGTTATATCAATCGGTAAAAAGCAACTGTTCTTTTTTACGATGAACTTATTTGAACTCATATGGATATTTCATCAGGTCCTTGCCAAATAATTATATTACAAGTGAGGGTTTTCTTAATACCTTCTTTTTCTGAAATGAAATTGGTATTTATTTGTCTTTGGCGTAAAACAAATACACCTGTGTCGAGTTTGCTTATAAGCACATCTTATCAGCAAAAAACAGAGATTCATTAACTTTACCGTAACTCTACGTTTTAACTATCCTTATCACATTTATATGATATATAAATTTCATGGCAAGTATACTTACGGCAACCTTAGGCATTTTGCGTTATCGCATTTTCCTATTACGTAATCATACTCGTTACATACGCGTTTACGATATCAGAATAATATCAACAGGTGCAAAGTAAGTTTCAAGCACAAACCTTATATTACTGATTGATGCGTCTGATATTAAATAGGTTTACACAAAATGCACTACAGCAAACTCGTTTTTCTAAAACATGATCGGAACAAGTGCGTTTTCCTCTATACTCGCTTTGTTTTAAAACAGGCTCTGTTGTAAAAATAGTATTAATGTATGTGATCAATCGTAATTAAAATCAATAATCTAATTAAATTAACACATTTTCCCTATGTATTACGTTTGCCATATATATCTGACTGGTATTTAATACTTTGTTTCTTTTTACTAATCTAAAACGGACACACTGTTTTGTTTTTACGTTTGAGTTGGTTTGTCGCCTATTTTGTTGAGCTTGTTTCGTGTTAATCAATGTGTACCATCTTATAAACATACGCAATTTATTTAGGTCATCCAGTCACGCAACCATTGGAATATGCAAACTATATGTGCTTAATCCAAACAAATTCGAACCATTAGTACAAAACCAGGGATACATTTTCATCTTCGTAATATTGCTGGGGCCACATTCAATGTTAATTTGCTGAACCCACGGAATATTGCATTGATTAAAACAAGATACAATATAAAGAGGTTAGGGCACAGACGTCATTTAAGACATGGGTTATATTTGAAGCTGTCCGACATTGCGTGACCTTTGTATTATGTTATGCAAAACGGACGATGAATGTTCTAGTTCAACGTCATAGCAATTCAAATAATGATATTAATCATTTATAATGAAAAAGCAGATCAATAATTGAAACGTAACGTTTTTGAATACTTAAACGTGGTTTGAGATGCAACAATGAAAACGTGGATGGTCATGGCCATTAATAATATCCGCGAAAGACGGTCGCAATTATGATATTGACGATACAATTAAGTGGATGTCCGGGATATACTGTCTAAATAGTGGTCCTCTCGTCCGCCGAACAATGTAATCAAACTATTTCGTGAGATTGACTGATGTGTTTTATGTTTATTAAATTAGCACTTTTGATCAGCTGACAAAAAAAACGTTGTGCATATGATTGATTTTTTTTGAAAACATGAAAACATATTGCTTAATACAACGCTGGCTATTTGGCTTGGGGTTTTGAGAGAAATCTGAAGCTGCTAGAACGTCAATATCATTGAATGATGCTATAAAATGGGCAATAGCGCCGCCGCCTTATTTCATAAATGTATCACTAAATAAAAAACAATCGATATTTCCTTATTCACCTTATAAACGGCCCAATCCAAATAATTTTGATCAAAATGTTTTATACAGCATTGCAACAATAAATGTTGACACACTGAAAGGTGCCATAATTCTCTGTTATTCACACGGCTGTGTCAATAGCGAAGTCGGGAACCAACTTCTGTATTAATGTTATGAACATACCGTTGTATACATACTTTTGAAAACATTAATTAAAATGTAAGTTGATAAACATATACATTCATTAACTAGGAATTAAAAAATCGATGACTAGAACTTAACGATATTTTATAAACTTTGTATAAATTCTTGAAACTTGGAAAAAGTAAACAGTACATACAGTAAAAAGACACTGTTATGAAAGAGTAATTAAAATAAGATTACCGTATGCATCGCAGATAACGTGTAACCATTATTTTCCAAAGCGTGATAATATAATAAAGCACCTACTGACGAATTGTTACACCTGTATTGGAGATTACCTTCAAGGCCACTGCTTATGTTATATATCACCTTTTACACTTTGAGAGAATCTGTTATAATTCTTACACATTCCACGCAATTAAAAATTAAAGATCGTTTTACCGCGAACATAGTTGAACATTTGAAATTAAAAAAAAAAAAAAAAAAAAAAAAAAAAAAAAAAAANGGTCAATTAAATCAACCAATGATAGCTTACTTTAAATTATTACGGTTGACACGGTGTGTGATTTTAAAAGAACTATATATGGAACAGCTTTATTTGTACCAGCATATTAGCGGGTTTTCCTAAAGATTATTGATATGCCGCTAAGTGTTATTTGTCACGAAATTACAGTAATTCAATAGGCCGCAATTTCATTATATTGGCCACGTCACGCGTTGATTCTGACATGTGATACATGTACTTACACATTAATATAATATTACCAGGCAGACCCAAATTCGGGGTCAGGGCAGTGTGTCGAATTGGTATGCGATTATAACGTACTTTAAAGTGGAATATTCATAAACAAACATGACGCATTTATGCCGAGCATTGTTTATTTTGTCTTGATATCTTTACCTATGCTTGAAATTCACATGATCAGTTAAATTATTATAAAAACACATACTCATCGTGCATGTTCAAATTATGTGTTGATCAAATCGACAAAAACGCAGCTTATCGTTTAGATCTGTTAAATCAGGAAATGTTTTCGTTTATGTTTCCATCAAAAAGATCGTATTACACGCATATCTGTACAATAATATGATGACAGCAATCTGTTAATCTGTTAGAATAAATAACACACCAGCCAGTGATCAAGTAGTATATTGATACTTTAAAAACTTTCAATGAGTGAAACAGAATGCACAGAAAGGTTTAAGATATAAAACCCAATCAGCTTCATTTCGTCCGGAAACATTCAGTTTAATGTATGTGACATATTATCCATAAATATTATCCATATTAAACATTATTTGTAGGATTGTTCATATCAGGATGTGAATAATATATAAAACAATACAGCTGCGATGTTATTGAGAACATAATTTTTATGCTCAGTGCTGTCTCAAATACTGGCACACTATGTCATCTTCGATCGTGTTATTTAACCGCCTGATATATTTTAGTATTGTTAGTAAACATTTATCTTCAATCACGAATTTTCTATATTATGTGTAGGTCGGTTATATGGCGTCACGATTCTGGACAATACCTTCAGGATGCCATGATATAATTAATTGGGTCACCGCGATGTACGGTTTATGTAAAGCAGCACATAATGGTACACTAACACGGGTTAAAGGTACATCTATCCAAACTATTAACCAATAATTAAAAAATTGGGTATCTCCGCCTTAGAACCGTCAATTTCAAACCATTGGGGGTTTTAAAGTTTAAGGGCTAGAGATCATCGCTCTTAATGCAAAATTAATCACACATAACATTCAATTAGATTTAAATATAAAGACCTAAAGTGAAAACATGAATGCCAAAACGTGACGCGTGCATCGAATACTGAGCACAAATTTAGTGTTCCAGCGTATCGGAATGTTTTTTAAAAGGATTAGGTAACACGTCTGTTCTGGCGTTAACAAAGTTTTCAATGAAATTTTTATCTTAAATGTAAGTAGGGAAAAATTCAAACATTAATGAAAGTTTGAAAAAATGCACTTAAGGAAATATTCAAATAATATCAGAGTGGTTAATAACGTGATAGTCAAGATGGCGACGTCCATGCCGAGACTGGTATTTTACATACTTTTTTTATACATTAATCACTGTATTAATAACTAAGATATCATAAACAGAACAACACATAAACACCAAGTACCCCGAAATGTAAGGCATCTTTAGATTTTTTTTTAGAGGATTTTCCCTAAGGAGCTTTTCGAAGGAAGTGTTCATTTGATAAAAAACTTTCGTTATGCGCGGTTGTCTGTACAGTAGTGATGTTAACACCGTTGTTTCATATAAAAACTAAATGGGTTACTCTCAATGGTTTTCGTTGTATCTACGACCATAATGATGTGATCAAGGGGCAATCTGTACGCAGACCTAAGGTCAACGGCGGCGGGGAATGTACTGATTATTTCGGACACCGTACATGCGTCAGTAGCATTTGATTAATGAGTCCGCAATAAAAACGGAACAATACTTGATTGATTGTATAAAAACCAATCCAAGGAAAATTGTGTTCGAAAATCGCCTGCGGATGTTGTGATAATATTAAAGTTATGAATGCGTTAACTTGTGGTACTTATGGTTAAAATCCTCATTTGCACGGTGATTTTTTTGTAACGAAAACCTTTTGTATCTTCACAATTACTGGACTGAAATAATGTTAATAACATTCACTGTGAAGAGTCCAATACGTAGAACAATACATATAAAGTATCACTATTAAGTCAACATATAAGTACTTGTACATTTTGAATTTGATATCATAGGAAAACAAGTGATAACTGGCTACGGTTGGGTTAAAATTTAAGCCAACCACTCGTGATCATAGAAAAATAATATTTTCACTCGTGGCTGCGCCACTCGTGAAAATATATTGTCTATGATCACTCGTGAAATAACAAGCGATCTTACAATGACATGAACAAATATTCTCTATTTCGTTTATACCTAATGATAAAGTATGACATTTCTACAGTGGAATAACAGCAGTGAAAATATACAAAAAAAAATATTTTCACCGGTGAAAACAACACATTTTCGCTGGTATAATGACGTCATTTCGTCAAAAAAGTGAACAAAATGACGTCATTTCAATGTATTGAGGCACGCCACGGGAGAAAGGGTTACTTTTCAGCGTAAGGGAAACAGCTGTCAATAATTTACTTGAAATGGGGGCAAAACAGAAACAGAAAATGTGTTCAAGTCAGTGTAAGATCGTTTGTTATTTCACTCGTGATCATAGAAAAATAATAACACTGACATGAACAAATATCCTCTATGTATTTTCGTCAAGTTAAATTTGTTTCCATGACGAGTTAAAAATTTTCACACATTTCTTCATCGCCATCCATCTTTTCCATTTTAAAGCACTTGATGAAAGCAGGCAATTCCTTGTGGATAGACATTCTTCGATCGACTTACAAAGAAACGACTTATTTATCATAGAAATTTCCCTTTCAACATCGATTTCCTTCGAAAAGTTAAAGAACAATTCACTGACACTTTTCTTAAATTTAACCCATCAATTGTTCAACAAAACATCGCGTTATTCGAGTACATTTGACATTTTAACGAAATCGAAAATGCTGTCTCACTAATTTCATTCCAGTTTTATATCCCAACACTGTTATTCACATTGTTTTATAATAATCCATCGTAAACACACACAAACGCGCACTCGTTAACTCGTTAAACGACTGCGTACTCAATTTAAAATGACCGGAATGACGTTATCAGGTGACTTCGTCAGCTGTGTCGTAAAATAAGGTATTTCCAATTCAAACAGTTACGCAGTCGGTTGAGCCCTTAAGCGTCGCGGTTAGAGTGTCTGGTTACCACGCGGAAGACCCTAGTCCAATTCCCCCATCGAGTCCTGATTTTTTTCTTTAGCTAAACGATTTAAATGAAACGCTGCATTGGATTGATAACTTACGGCTTTTATTTTTTTAATTTAAAAAAATAAACACTCATTTCATTTATGATCCAAATTAAAGAGCAAATGAACAAGGAGTGAGAGACAAAAAAAGTAATTCATATATGTGTGTTATAAAGATAGGTGTGGGATAAACCTTATTTTTTCTTCATGGGCGTGATCTGTTCTATACAATAATTTAGCTGTAGGATTAAAGAAAAGTTTGTATTGGTGTTCTATTTTAAACATTTGCAAAAAAATCATTTCACTTCATTTGAACAAAATATCGTGTATGTTACACACTAAAAACAACGTGTGTATGAGGAGTTTATCTACATGCAGCACTCAATTCACAACATTGCTTTTTGTATTTCAGTTGGAATCACTGTTGGATAATATGAACACCGTAGATTTGTTTTATATGAAAATATTCAAAAACACATGTGATTTCCCACAACATAATACACATTAAGTCACACATGACACACATGTATTTGTGCATTCAACACACATGCGTATCATGGAACATTTTACCTAGTTTCGCTGTTTGTTTCTTGTGTTTACCATTCGCATCATATTCGTTCATGCAATTTCTGTTGTTGTTTTTTCATCCAAATGTTGCAGTGTGAAATATTGACATTACACTCATACATACCAAACGGAAATTATAGCTGTGTGTATATATCATTTTGTACGAATACTGTTAGCAAAACAAAGTTTGCGGATGCACTTTAACAATACTAGACATAATGGTATCGTTTAAATTAGATAGTTCTCTTTATTTGCAACAATAATGGTCCGAAAAGGCACACCTGTATGGAAAGCAATGACACAATTAAGCAAACGACGATAATTGAATCCCTGGGAAGTGCATTTTACCATTATTATATGAATGTAATTACGTTTTAGAGCAGCCTCTGCTTTACAATATGTCATGTTTATTCAAAATAACAAACATTAATATTCAACCATGTCATAACTTATTATGGAAATGAGAAAGTGAATTTTTTGGATGTTAAAAGTTTGTAACGCAATTTTGAACTTTATAATGATACACTATTTTAGTTTAAATAAAAAATAAATTGTGACAAAAGTATTATTGTCAGTGCAGGTTTTCTACAAAAAAATGCACACACATGCTGATATTATGTTATGAATAACTGTTTATTCGAACGCAAACACATCTAATTATGCCAATTTTAATATGCATGCACGTTGTCTGAAATGCACAAGCAATCGCAAAAAATCGTATAATTGTGTTTGATGAATAGCAAAGTATGATTTAGGTTAAGAAGAAATGGTGCCTTAACATTGGAGAAATAAATAGGAGATTTTAACATGACATTGTACATATACTGTATGTGTGTTCAATTTAAGACACATTAATGTTCAAATTGATTGCACACTCTTGGGTAATCCCCAAATCTCGTTGCGGATTATTTCATGCAAAACATTGACACAAGTATGACTTCTGCAAACATATTAAACTCGAAATTGTCATTAGCATACATTGGCGGTTTAGTAAATAATATATGACTTATGGACCCATTGACGATATGTTAATTTATTTCACTTATTGTTGCTTCTTTATTTATATTCATATTTAGAATTAAAGTTGAGAAGATTTAATTGGTAAACTTTAAATAAGTGTTTAAATGTCCAATTTCGACTTTGATTAGAATAAGTTTACAAAATAACTTTATCAATTTTTTTGACTATACGAAAAGCAACAATGCAATTAATTGAAAATCGTTGCAAAATGTTGAAATCATCCAATTTAATCCGCATATGAGAGGAACCATGTGAGTATTTTTTTTTCACATAACGATACTATAAGTAAATCAATACCGTCATTATTTAGTTAACTTAATGATTTCCTTAATGCAGATGGTAGGGAGAAAGCTGACCCACTTAATGCATATTTTGCTCCTAAATACTGTACGCTTGCGAAAAGATCATTCTGTCCGTTTCTATAACACCATATGTGATAGGATATTCAATCAATAACTTAAATAAATTAGACAAAGTCTCATGCCCTGATAAGCCTGAATATCGTATTATAAGTGAATCATTGCATTTGTTAAAAACTGCGATTTCCAATCTATTTTATACTCGTCCATGGTACAATGCCTTAGCAGATATATACTTTTTAGTCAAAAGGCTTAAACTTGAATATCCTTAACATTTAATAATTGGTGTCAGTACAAAAACATAATTCAGAAAAATTCAAACAGAAGGAGCGCGAAAAGGTCCTCGTTGTCGGTACATACGTAATGCCGAGAGGGATATTGGGACACACTAAATACGTGAAACTCATACTATATACTTTGATTTAGTATAAATAATTATATTAAATATTGGCTGTTTTAATACACCTTCATGTGTGACATATAGACAAACATTATTAATAGTGCCGAGAATGTTGGTGTTATCTTAAACAAAAACTCGTCTTCCGATGTGTTAAAGTTTCATTTCTATATCATTAATCAATGTATTGAAAGTAATACTCATACATGAAAATGCGTGAAAATCTGCATCATCCCAAGTTTATAACTTTGCAACACTACATTATAATAATAAACTCTTACTGTAAACTTTATAGTTAAAGTCAGTTTTTTCTTTCGCGTTGACAATGTGGATATATTGTTTTACAGCTACTGTCCTAAACAAGTAAGGCAAGTGTTTAAAATAAGCATTTGCATGGAAATATAACTCTCAGTATTTAAGTATTCAAGTAACCCCCCCCCCCGCAATTAATATAATGCTCTGTGTCGTATTCGTATAGATACGTGCATCGGAGGTTAGGCGAACAGTTGTTATGGTGTTAATTCATATTCGCTTACCAATGATGCAGACCTAACTATTGTTTNTCTAGCCAGTAGCCATAACCGGAAGTTACAAGTGAAAACAAGGTTATATTTTGAATGTAAAGGTCACAGTGACCTTGACCTAGTGACCTCAATCCATGTTTGATTGTAGATCTCAATGAGATACATGCACATGTGAAGTTTAAAGAACAAAGACCCAAGAGTTTTCATTTTATGAGCAAGGTTAAAGTTTTGGGACAGACACACACATACAATGACAGACAGACAGACAGGCCAAACACAATATACCCCCGATCATTCGATCTAGGGGAATAAAAACATTGGGCATAACTTGTGGCTTTTTATTGTGTTTAAATAAACTGATATTGTTTATTCATTTTATTTAAACTCTTAAATATACATTATGCTTATCCTCTTTTTATGAAAGTTACTGTTCCAGTGTATTTAAATTGAAATGTGCATACATGTTGAATGCAGGCACAAATAATGTGTTTTTATAGACTATTGACAATTTTAATACAGAAACATACAGTATTTTTTCATATTGAAATCAAATGAACCTCAGTTGAAACGGCAAAATTAAGTCATTTAGAATCCAGAAAAATTTGTTGAACTTGTTTCAAGAAGGAGTGCCCCACTGTATCTTTTAGCCTCTAATTGATATGTCAAAGAAAGACTTGGGATAATTGTTTTAGATGTCTGCATCGCCCTGGTGGATGCCCGCCTTTCAAGTCAAATACGTGATTTGAAATAGCAACTGTTTGCATGCGCCTTCACAATCTGTGCTTGAAATTAAACGTTCCGCTGATAGAAGAAGTTGGATACGTGATGGATCCGGAGGTTCCAAACAACGCACCAGTACAGGGAGCAGCAGTCAATAAGAGACAGCAGCGGATCAAATTGTTTCGTTAAATGTTTAGTACAAGTTTAACTTTGTGAACACTCTTTGAAGTCCTTTTTTAAGAATTGTGCATAGTTGTGTCACCCCCGGTTTGTGGATGGATCAGTATTATTAGCCATCTATCCGTATTTAAGTTATAACAGTTGATGTTTGTATGTTTAGTTATTGTGTATGCATAATTTATAGAATATGTACTAGAAGGTTATAAGTTTGTGAAAGAAAATTTAATAAATATGTAACATATTTATCTGAGCTACAGAAAAGATCATATACTGATGGTACTTTAGCCCATGAACAAACTTAAGTTACTTGTTCCCATTAACATTTTTTCAAGTGCTTTTTTTACCCACTGACCATGACCGACCATGACCATCAGCTCTAATTGGTTCTGGAGATCACTACTGAAAATTCTCAAAGTGAAATTAAACATTGGGCTTTTAAATGTTATATATATTTACCTAATTATATAAAGTTTGGAGTATATAAATATGGATGTAATTGTCATGATAAACCTGAAGCTTACCGGTAAATAAATTAAATATATTTGCTAAATGTAAGAATGCATTTACTGAACGACATCCTTGATTAAATGCTCTTTTAAAGTTTTTTAGCTTCCATTCAATAAATACAAAATTAAGAACATTCACATTTATTTTGAGTTATTCATAATATTAGAGAGTACCTTATACACACAATGTCAGCTCAGTAAATACAGATTTATATTTCTGGAAATAATTGAACATTGAAATATTTCAATTTTTTGAGAGCCACAAGTTCTTCTAGATTTTTGTTTATGTCCAGGAGGATGTCATTTCTGGTTCTGGATTTCTTAAGCATTTCTTCTTGGGTTTTCGTCAAGCTTTGCATGTCGCTGCAAGTTAATAAATGTAAACATGATGAATGATCCCACAGTGGAAACCGAACCCGCGAGCTGCCAATCACTAGGAGGACACTATCTGTATCTCTATCTCTCGGCTTATGTACTGGGCCCTCTGGGGCATTGTCGCACAATTGTGAACTATGTCCACGCGTGAAGGGAAGAACAATGGTTAAAATCATGATAAAGCATTTTGCTCCAGAGTTATCTGTACAGCTCCCCCATCCTAGTCTTGAAGACATCTATGGACCACCGGTTCTGGGAGACCATTCCAGAGGCGTATTACAGTTGGGAAAAAAGAAAACTGGTAGTCATTGACGGTGGTAAATGGTACTATGTAGCGGTTTGCATGGCCTCTGGTGTGCACTCCTGCTGGTATGAGTACACTTCTGGCGTTGATGTCCACCATGTTGTTAACGACCCCGTACATCATGACAACTTTGGCCGTTTGGCGTCTGGATTCAAGCGTTGTCCAACCGAATAAAACGTTTTGAAATATTTAGATCACATCGTTTTCCTGGTCGCCATCGTTAACTTGAACGCGACACACCAGCCCGCAACCCGCCTTCCGCCGCCTGCAACCCGCCTTCCGCCGCCTGCGACCCGCCTTTTACCGCCTGCAACCCGCCTTCCGCCGCCTGCAACCCGCCTTCCACCGCCTGCAANAACAGTTTAATTGTGTTGCTTTGAAACAGAAATGAAATCTTTTAGCACAAGGTGCTTGATTTTTTCTTATTAACCGTCGTATTACACTTTTCACAGTTTGTAGATTGACGGTACTCTAATATTTGGATCTATATTCAATAAAGTATATACGTTTACTATTTTATCCAAATGCAAAAGCATGGAAATAAAACAAACATATATTGACTTCAACACGTGAACATTGTGAAACAAATGTTTGGATTCGGTTGGGAAATCGTTGTGTTGTACTCACAATGATATACAATATTACATTTTAATACAAAATATACGTTCGATAAGTTAAACAAATAAATGATAATAATAAAGTATTCGAACGCGTTGCGATATATTAATAAGAACATTTACTTGTGCACATTTACAAGTAGATTGTTGGTCGCGATTCACGGATTAGAGAAGCGGTAATGGCCTCTGCTACAGCATGTATTACGTTATAAGATCTACATGTATACGTTGATTAACTTCCTACTTTATGTTTCTAGTATACGCATGAGCGTAATGGACAAAACCATTTGAAAGCGTTCCATAATGTTTCATATACAGTAATGTATACACAAAGGTTAACGATACTCGCGATATATTCTACATAACTGATGCATATTTTTTATTTATTTTCGATAGGCAGGTACGAATGCATCACGATATGCGTACCATGGTAACATTATATAAATTTCAGCAATTATTCCTACAGGCATATCCTGGCGGACTTTTAAGAAAAAAACATAATTACCGGATTACAGACAATTTTAGTTCTGGTCAAACGTTTTGCTTTGAAGCGAAAACGGTTGCTTAAATGCTGACCGATACATACAAAACACGTGCAGCTTATTTTAATATAATATTGCCAAATACGATTACATTACATTGCTGATGGTAAATCGCATCAGCAGCTGGTAGATCGATCATATGGCTCAAACGCCTTTCTAAGGCATTTGTCAATTGCTCACCCCTCTGATTACAATGTTTTACTAAAGTGCTTTGAAATTCTAAGTTTCTAACAGGGTATGTATCAAACAATCTTTTTGTGTTTTTTTTTGGTATACATATAGCATAGAGAGAAACTTCGTAGACGAAATTAACTTCCTTTATTCAACAATTGCACTATTGTAATTTTTCGTTTAGAAATACTAAATTGAATTGTGCATGACGTTTTATAAGAGCTTGCAATCAAATAAAACCACTAGTATAATATTTCCAAATTGGCAAGGTAAGACCACCACTCTAGTAAATGTCTGTCCATCTGATAGTCTGCGATACGGCGCAACCGTGTGTTTCTTTCAATAATTACCGAATTTGAGGACATTGTTCTACGTTTTGAAAAAAATTAACATAATGTTTCTATGAAGATCACTCCAGTATAACGGTTTGACACACACTTTGATAAACGCGTTCGATAAGAGTGGCAAACATATGCGGATTATGCATGTTAATACGTTTATAATATAATATTGTGTCGCCGTTTATGCTTTTAAAAACTGTTATTCGATCAACTATGTGTGATTTACTTTATTTTTGCCCTAAATGTTTCTTCAAACTAACGATATTGTGTACCTCGTTATTAACAAACCAGCATGTTTTATAATTATGTTTCCTGTCGTGTTATTACCATTTAAATACCCGTGTTAAATCAAGTGTGACAAGTGATTCTGTTTAAAAAGGGCGTAATTCGAGCTGAAATTAACAGACTTCGGTAAAAGCTTTTACCGGCATAATTTCTAGACTTTAACATATTCGAATTATGCTACGTTTACTGAGTTACAGTTATTTATGCACACACTTAATACAACACTAATCAATTCTATAAGAAGTCTGAATATTGTGACCGCTATGTTACTAGCTTTTACTCTCTATTTACATAGCATTAAATTGGCTTACTTAGTTGTTTATGCATTACTAGGTACACAAACACTTAAACAATATTATTCCGAATGGAAAGCCTTCTGTAACAAGAATATATTGTGAAAAAAACAATCTTCATAGTGTTCGCTCATACCAGAGGCGTAAATCAGGTAGACAATGTATTCCTAATACGCACAACCAGACAATATTTAGATTTCCAGAGGGATACAATATATCGTCCGAATGGATTTCATATTTGATAACAAGTATCCAGACACAAATTGGATCTGTGTTGTAAGACAATTTATCACGGATATGTAAACATATTGGAAATTACAAGTACAGATACATTGTTGTTTAATAGTTTATAGGTGTGGTTGCAGGGCGTAAAAAAAAAAGAACGAAATGCAGTGTGGTCGGGAAAGTGTGTACACGAAATGCAATATTCTCATAGAATGTTTTCGTCCTAGTATATGTGTCGAAATTCACAAGTGTACTAGTAATTCAGTAGAATTACTAAACACGTTTTGGTAAGTTGCGTGTATTTGTTTAATCGACTTGCTAAAAATGAAAACAATCTGTTATTTAGTTATAAACGTTAGTAACAGTTTTAACATGTTTTGGCGGACGTGTTTGGAGCGCAATTATCAAGTTTGAAATCAAATTCACAATTTCTGTAATAGAATGAATAATAATACGTCATATTAAATACATAATCTAAGCTTTCTAAAATGATGTATGAATATAACAAAACACAATGGTGCCAACAACGGAATTAATTTAGAAATGTAATTTCCCATCATGTTTCCCATCTGGTTAGATTTGTTCAGTCAAGCAGTGTGAATCCCGTTAATGTTATTACAATAATAATATGTGTTTCATATTATCGGGTTATTTACTTTGAAGCTAACTGATGTTGAAGACGATACTGTTTACAATACGAATCATACATAATACACAGTCAGTTTCGAAATCGATACCACAAGGTGTTGTTTGAAATATAATGCCATTTATTATAATGCCACGTGTACATTTTCGTCGAAGATCATAGAAGATGTGTGTGCCCTCATTCGACTTAATTTAATAGTTCTTAAACAAATTGTTAAATCCTTTAAATAATTAACTGTGTGAGCAATATTTTGCTTAAGAATTACTTTCATTCTATCGTTAATATTAGTTGGTATATCGTCGTTGTCCGCTTATTGATGCGTGAACAAATGTATAAATACACATGTGTACAGTTTTACCGCGCGCTATTTAATTTAGAAAGATTAACCTATGTATCAAACGTTATCCGAACCGTTCACAACGCATACTTTTTTTTAAAATAATGAAACACTAAAAAAGTAAAGAAAGCCTCTATTACTTATGTTATTTCTTTTTTGCCTATGTATTTAAATTTAACAGCTACAACTTTATAGTGTGAAAATAAAACACAATGTGCATGTAATACCACTGACAGACAACCGTGAACTCATTTTAAAAAGAACACGTTGGTCGACTTGAGCCGCGTATACAATAGGTATTCAATCATAAACACGCATATTACTTTCTGAGAAACAGTAATGTTGATTTAAAAAAAAAGAATCAATTATACCGGATTTGCGGTTGTATTTTATTCAGGACTTTATAAAATTGTACCTTTCTATAAACTTCTTCAGCAGTTGCTTTATGCTTTAAAACAGTGTTGCTTGACATTTTTTCGATGTAAAATATGACGAATAATAAATTTATTTATGTTAATTAGCTTTTAGCGAGGGATTTAATACAATTTTGTAATAATCATACCAGGTATGTTTATAATATATTACATGTATGGGATATAATAACTCGTGTTGCCGATGATTGTGTTCCTTTTGAAATTAAGCCTTTCCATTAAAATGCAAATTTGAACACGGTTGTCTTTTAAATAAACATTTTATTTGATAGTATGGCAATCACCATATGTTCTGATCGTATATACTAATAATGCGGATCAAGGTACATGCGCCTGGGCTATTTTCAATATTGCAGGTTTGCACAAAAACCGATTCTCATAGTGTCCGATAATAAAACGGAACACTTTCCAGGCATATTCACGTCCTTTTATTTATTTCAGATTATAAAGGCCTAGTATCAATTTGAAAACGTCCGGTTTCGAAAGTTTGAACAAACAGGTACCATATGGCGTGCAAAGTGCAAAATCTAAAAAAAAAAATTGTCTGAATGCATGCACTCCTTGAAACAGAGTTTCAGCAGTGAAATGTCGAAAAATATCGGAACCTCAATAAAAGCACTTACACATTAATAAAACATCAAACATTCGCGCATGTTCATAAAATAAAGGAATATCGCATATTACTACGCAAGGTTAGTTTCAGTTAATTTAATCTGATTTTGCTATTGTTTTAAGTAATTAACAACTTTTTTTCTGATTGCATAAGGAAAACAAATAAACAAAATAGTGTAGGATACATAAAATAATATGTAAGTGTGATTGTGAAATTGAATTTATCCCACTCGTCTTAGAAAGGCTTACACGGCTCGGAAAGCCTCGCCTCTCTTCAACTCGTGGGATAAATTCAAGTACAGAATCATATTATTCTATATATATTTGATAAAACACCTCACACATCGACTCTATGATTATACCTCACAAGATAACTAAACAATCCCATCAAGCGTTGACTATGCAGAACATGAATATACCGTAGTAGCAGCAGTAGCAGGAGTAGCAGCAATAGCAATAGTTGCAGTTGTAGCAGTAGAAGCAGCAGTAGTAGTTGTATTAGCAGTAGTAGTAGTAGTTGAAGTAGTAGTAGTAGCAGTAGTAGCAGCAGTAGCAGTAGTTGTAGCTGTAGCAGTAGAAAAAGAAGTAGAATCAGTAGTAGCAACTTAAGTAGTATTAGTAGTAGTAGTAGTAGTAGTAGTAGTAGTAGTAGTAGTAGTAGTAGTAGTAGTAATAGAAGCAGTAGCAGTGCAGTAGCATCACCAGCAAAACCAGCAGTAGCAGTAGTAGTAGTTGTTTCAGTAGTAGTAGAAGCTGCAGTAGAAGCAGTAGCAGCAGAAGCAGGAGTAGAAGCAGTAGCAGTTGTAGCATTAGCAGAAATAGCAGTAGTAGCAGTAGTAGCAGCATTAACAGCAGTAGTAGTAGTTGCAGCAGTAGCAGCAGCCGCATAAGCAGCAGCAGTAGCAGCAGTAGAAGCAGTTGAAGCAGTAGCAACAATAGCAGCAGTAGCAGCAGCAGGAGCAGCAGAAGCAGCAGAAGCAGCAGAAGCAGCAGTCGCAGCAGTCACAGCAGTAGCATCAGTTGCAGCAGTAGCAGCAGTAGAAGCAGTGGAAGCAGAAGAAGCAGTAGCAAAAGAAGCAGCAGTAGCAGCAGTAGTAGCAGTAGCAACAGTAGCACCAGTAGCAGCAGTAGCAACAGAAGCAGCAGTAGTAGAAGTAGCAGCAGTAGCAGCAGTAGCAGCAGTAGCAGCAGTAGCGCCAGTAGCACCAGTAACAGCAGTAGCAGCAGTAGCAGCAGTAGCAGCAGTAGCAGCAGTAGCAGCAGAAGCAGCAGTAGCAGCAGTAGCCGCAGTAGCCGTAGTAGCAGCAGTAGCAGCAGTAGCAATAGTAGCAGTAGTAGCAGCAGTAGCAGGAGTAGCAGCAGTAGCAGGAGAAGCAGCAGTAGCAGTAGTAGCAGAAGTAGCAGTAGTAGCAGCAGTAGCAGCAGCATCAGCAGCAGCAGTAGCAACAGTATAAGCAGTACAAGTAGTAGCAGCAGAAGCATCAGTAGCAGCAGAAGCAGCAGGAGAAGCAGTAGCAGCAATAGCAGTAGCTAATTATCGGGTAAATAATGTTTTAGTGTGTTGTTTAACATAAAAATGATGATTTTGTTGACTTGTATGATCGTAACTCGCAAAGAGTTGATTCGCTTATCTCCCCTGTTTTCTCCTGCTTTGTGACGTCACACATGTACTAGTCGACACACGACATTCACGCGACATTCTAGCAACGTTCTCTCGACGCACGATACGACGCGCGACAATTCAGTCGACAGTCAAGATTTTCTGCAATATGTTTTTTTTTTTCTGAAACCCAGCGCGAAATGCGACACTCAAATTTTGATTGTCGCATGATTGTCGCGCGTCGTGTCGTGCGTCGAGAGAATGTCGCTTGAATGTCGAGCGTCGACCTCGAAGGTCGACACGCGACAATCAACTTGGCCCTATCCGGATTCCGTACAAAACACTTTTGTATCTGAATGGAATAATCTTCCCGATTGCGTCGAAACATGCTGAATCGACCAATTCCTTCTAATGTACGTCGACGATTCCAGATCCTTAATGTCCTTACTGCGAACGTGCCTCTCAAAATTTGCATACGCGCTAAAGAAAAAAGAGTAGAGCATTAAACGATCATCTATTCCTACGCAACATAATTACATTGTCGTTATGTCCTTGCGGATGTCACATAACTTTATTATGTACATATTCGTGGCGAACATATAAACACTATATCCATAAACACTGTTCCCTGTATTAACAATAAACTAGAGACGACACTCGTGACCAATTCACCAATATTAAAATAGCTGGCACATTTCACAAAATATAAATAGTAAGCGATTAGATTCATCAGTACGCTACATACCGACTTTCATTTGTTTTGGACTTCAAACGAGTCTTTTATAACTTCTTTCCTTTTTTTCCCTAAACGTATGCCTTCTTTTCCCTAAACGTATGCCTTCTTTTCTATATGTAACACCTTTCGAATGTCAAGATATTAAATGTTTTTTACAGATGAAGCTCTACAATCGGAGTTTCTTATGTTCTGTCATATCTTCGTCCTACAACATACAGCTGCATGTATACCGAGGGCGAACTATATCATAACTTGTTTTTCCTTCCATTCCCATTGAAACATGTACATATAATAAATGTTGTATGAAATTATATGTATATGTTTGTTTTGTCTAAAATAGATATGTTAAAACGAAAATATGCAAATGGTTATTTCACTTAACATTTTCATGTAGTTTGTTTCACATATCTTTAACGTGGTAGACTGGTTAGACCCGGTGGAAATCGTGATTTTTTTTAATGAAATGGTTTGTATGTAAGTTATTATACGTTCTACAACTTCGCAATATTAATTGGTTCTCATAACGAAATATAATATGAGAAATCAAACATATAAATGTGTACTGTAAATGTTGAGTATGAACTAAAACATCGCATATCGGTGAACCTTAATACAAGATCGATGATAATGTGAACACAAATGTAATCAAAACGTAATGTGCTGTACCCGTTATTAAAATCCCTATAGCTTTAAGTGCAATCTAATTCAAGCCGAGCTGCTCCACATTCTATATTATATCTAATAAGTGTGTGGTGTGGTAAATCTTAGACCAAAACGTTTCATAAAATGAGACAGCCTATAAAGAATAATACGTTCAAATAAAAACTGCAAACATGTACCGATGTACATGAGTTCTACATGTGACTGATGAAAAACAAATTAATCTGTTGTAAGTATAAGAGCATAATGCTAATACCTATATACTAATATATATTGTAACTTACGGCGAAAATCAAATATGGCATCTCAACTCAAGTAAAGTAATATATGTTTTTTCAGTGATACAAAATTTGACACTTAATACAATGTAAAATCTTACCAATGTTCAGTCCGTATAAACAACAAATAGCCACATGACATGTAAACCTCTCAGTTTGACAGTGTATAATATGCAATCGCCAGTATGATTTATGTTGATATTTTATACAAATAAAGCATAAGCATTGAAACAATAAGTATGTGCGAGTAGTAATTGAATGTGGCCACCGTTACATCAATCCCACATTCGGTTCAGATCCGACTTAAACATGTAGGATTAAAAAGAAACAACGCTGTTTTTGCTGCTAGAATATACCATCAGTTGATCAAAACATATATAACTGCTGCAGTGTAATAATGCCCGTTCATATGTTCTTAGTGTTCGTCTATTAATTTAATAAAATAATGTTATTGTATAAGATTGTGTAAATACTTAACCTGTATATATTGTTTATGGAATTGCACAGGGTTAATGGATTCGTGTTGATTAGATTATTCACCGACTAATATGAACATACAAACTCGTTCCTTATGCATTGTGTCCTACAACACCATGCACATTCGCCATTTGTGTAATGTTCTGTCTATGTGTTATGTTTGTAGTATACGCATGATAGTGGCTCAAACAAATTGGCATAGGTCTAATTGACTGACTGTAGTCCAACGTACGTAATTAAAGAACACTAAATTCTCTTTACGTTGTTTTATAAAGGTCATGAGCTAGGGGTAAACAATAATAATACATGTATCGCGTGTAATCCTCCAAACTTGCACAACCCGCGATGAAATCGTTTCATTATACCCCCGTCACACCGTATGGGCGTCCCATCTACGGCCACACAAATAAGTTACAATATAAATATTATGTTCTATCAAGGAATGCAGACCAAACAGGCTACCTATATTCGCAAAATATTCTACATCACTGATGCATGTTGATGTAAACACAAAACATATTGTGGTATTGAACGATATGGATAACCATTCATATGCAATTATATTCTGTAAGCAAAATAACCAAATATACTTAATTTATTTCAATTAGAGTGCATCATAAATGCAACGTACTATGTATTATAAATGGTAGTTTCAAATATGTGAGGTACTGCCATAATCTTCCCAAATAGGCATGGCAATAAGTCCAATGGCAACAATATATGAAACGTTGTCAGAATAAAACGCAATGCACTTTCTTTGTCTTACGTTTTTTTGTGGTCAATACAATATTATAGTTCAATACTAACATGAACAATATAAACTACGTTTACATAAACACAGTCCGTTTCGAGCATTACGTTTCTGCAAACAAGTTGATAAATCCGCAATTCTTGCTGCTGTTTGTGTTATATAGACATAAAATTAGCGGTAAATGTTGTTTGTTATGTAAGTTCTGTTTTAAGTGTATGAGTGGCTAATTAAGTGTTTTAACATCATCAAGCAACATGGGACGTCATTGAGTACAAGGTAATTAAAGTAATATTCTTGCATTTCGCCAGGTCAGCAAACACTATTCAAGTAAGTGTGCATCCTATCCGAGAAATTGTCATAGTTTGGTTTTACGAAATAGTTTGGACATATAACAAATAGATATACTCGTTTTCTAAACGACAGCTTAACATTCAATTTCGTTTATTTCTTTTTTCAACGAGTTTACTATGTTAAGAGAGAATTGATAGTTTTCAAAATTCAACATACACATATGTACCCATATCCGACAATACATTGAAATTTGCATGGCGATGTTTGAGAGTTTATAGTTGAATAGTTTTTTTTTCCAAATGGACAGGTAAGATAACATCCCAAATCAAAATACAATAACAATGTGGAACGATGCACCCATGGCTTTCTCCCAATAATTACCGACTGTGATGACAGCTATTTCTTAAACTCAACAGTATTTGTCCATAGAGATCATTTTAGCAGAAGGAATTAATAGAACCTTTGATAAAAGCGTAAATTGATTACAATTGGGCCACGTATGCGAGCGATGTATGCTAAACCGTGTTAGAATATAATAGTGGTGTTCCGTTGATTTTTTGTAAGACTATTATTTGATGAGGTATGTTTTGAAGACTTGTTTTCTTCAATTGAAATGTTTCGAGAAGCTCACGATATTGTATAGTGTTTTTTTATTTTAAACTAGCATGTAATGCACGTCGGTCGCCTCTTATGTAATTTTCATTTAATAGCCCGCGAAAAATCTATGTTTTCAAACGCTTCCGTTTATATATTGCGTAATGCGAGTTGACATTTAGAATGTACGGAACAGTGTGTAAGTGAATTATTTCAGCATATTCGGTTAATACACACTAGGTAAGGTTTACTGATTTACAGTTATTTATACATACAATTATAACAAAACAAACCAGTATTATATGACGTCTTAAAATCGTTTCTATGTTTTAAACACACCTTTTAACAATATTAGTCCAAACTGAAAGCCACCTTTAACTAGCGGTCGTAGAATGGAAAAACAATATCATTTATTCTGGCACTTTCCGTTATGTGTATTTATCTACTATAGTGGTTGCTCATATCATAGTCGTATACCGTGTAGACATATGTATTCCTAATACGAATAATCACACTATATTTTCAAATATTAAGTGAGCTAACATATATTGTCCGAATTGATTGCATATTTGATTTAAGTTGCCCTACAAACAAAGGATCACTGTTTGAGGACAATTTCCCACGGAAAGTCTGTTATTTGGACGCTATAAGTAAAGACAGATCAGTGTCAAATAGGTTTATAAAGTTTGTTGCAGGAGGTAAAGGAAAAGAACGACATGCATTATGGGCGGAAGCATATGTATACGAAATGAAATATTATCATATAATTCTTTTGCCATATGATATGTGTAGCAATTCAAACAAATGTAATGGAAATGCATTGTTATAACTATCAACGTGTTTTTAGTCTCCGTCTATTTATATAATGAACTTGTTAATAAATGAAAATATATGATTAATACGTTAGTAGGATTTTAATCATGTTTAGGCAGACGTGTTGCAATAATCAAGTTTGATATAACATTCAAAGACAAGCTTTCACTAACGATAGTATAATAAGAATTCTATTCAAAATTTCTAGAAGTATGTATCAATATACCAAATACAATGGTGCCAACAACGGAATTAATTAAGCAATATTATTGCCCTTGATGTATCCTACCTTTTGTGACATGTTCAGAAAAGAAGTGTGAAGCACATAAATGTTATTACAAACATACATCTGACACTTATGTAATGTGTTCCTTATAATCGGGGTAGTTGCTTTGGAGCTAATTGATGCTATCGACGATACTGTTTACAATTAGACTTACAATTAAGTATGTTTCGAAATGATACCACAATATATTGTTTGAAGTTCAGTGCCATTTCTTTCAAAGCCACTTGTACATGCACGTCAAAGATTATAAGGCGTGTGTTTGCGCGACTTTAAAATTATTATATTCTGCAAATCCAGTTTATTACATAATTTAAATAATTTACGAAGTTAAATGTTATAAACAACATGTTATTTCCCACACATGAGGAATTAAACAAAAAGCACGTGCGTTATCGAGAATGGATATGTTATGGTTATTTGTTGATCGACATTTACATTTTCATAACTTAAAATAATATTACTTTACGTTTATAGTAACACTTTGCTTTAGAAATGAATACGTTTTCGTTGGTTTTCAGTAAATACAAAATAATGATTTGAAGACCTGATGCGAAAAAGTGTAACCAAAATGGTATTAGCTGGAGTTTGTAATAACCATGCTTCAGGCATCTTTACCATAGAAATGACCTAACATCGAGAAGCGCCTAAGATTGCATAGGTACGTATTTAAAGGCGTTTTGTGAAACCCGTCCTGGACAGCGACAGCAGAACAATGTCATCATCATGTTCCTGGAAGTACAACGCAAGGTCGCAAATGTGTGTGCGTGGTGTAATAAAGAAAGCCTGTAATTGCGCGTTTTGACTGTGCAGGCCACCAATGTGAATGGCAATCACGCGAGTGTCGTATTCCATCGTTGTGTGATTTGAATTTCACACACAAAATATCTATGAAAGCACATTCTGAATTAATGAGACATGAACATTCAAATTTGACAAGTATACCATGATATGCGACACGTTTCTCTAGACATAGAAATAATGTAAGTGTAAGTTGTTCTGAAATAAACCATGTTCGAAGCCTTATCTTGTGACAGTTGTTGCGGAAATTCGAAGAAATCGTTCAGTAAAATGCACGTGCTTGAAAACGCGATCTAGCAAACAAATATGTTAACATTACGCAACGAAGTGAAGCACATATCCGTTCTAGTGCATATCATCTCTCTCTTAAAGCCTGACTGTATTATCAGCATATACATTTTCGAAATATTTGATTGAATACAGATAAAAAGATCAACAGTTGGAAAAGACAACTACACCGAATAACGGGAGACGGGCAGAGAAGAACAACATACAACTATCATATATGGCGTACTCAATTTTATTTTCTCTTGACGTTGTTTGTTCCATATTCATGTATATGGTACATGTACGTTATATCGCACATAAGAGTTTTTTTCTGACATATCTTACAAAACTAGTGCGTGTTTTTTGTTGTTGGAAATATTGGGTAAGTGTATTGTTTTGGAATGTAGATCTATGTTATGCTGAAATAGAGTGCATTAGCTAATTTAATTCCATAAACAACAAAACACGTTATCATTAGTTGAAGTTGTATTGTGAGTTGCTATGTGTTATTTCAGCATACATGCTTTGTAGAGTGGAAAATACAAAAAATATGTAAAGATATAACGACCATAAAGTATCATGTCGTTTAAAAACCTTGATACAATTGAAATATTTTTTTCTTCTCTTTTCTTTAAAATAGTTATTTTTATCGCAAGCAGAAATGTAATTGCTTACAAACACGGCTACCTTAACAGATTAATCTTTCTTAAACCCCAAGCGCAATGGACTTCGATTTGTTTAATTACACATTCAACATTAACAGACGTTTCTCAATAGAAAGAATACATGAATGATTTCTTAAAATAAATGTTAACACATTAATCCGTTAAATGACACATTTTATGTCACATGTCGCCCTTTGGGATTTACAAACGACAATCAATGCGACAAACGGTATGAAGCTCGACATTGTTCAGCAAAGACCAATTTAGATTAAGTAATTTTACGAATTAATAGAATTTTGAGAATTTCTTTAGAATTTCCCTAAGGAGCTTTCCGAATGAGGTTTACATTTGATTAAAGATCTTCGATATGCGAGTTTGAGATAAAAATACATACTACTTATATTCAATAAAAAATGCATTTAGGATAATGAATGAGAAGAGAAAGATGATCTACGAACATCATCAATTGCAATTCGTACTGACGTTTCGAAACATGTGACAGAAGCTTGAATGTAAAGACATACAATAGAAGGATACACAACACAATAAATGTAAAAAAGGATCATGCGTTTCATTTAAGTATTTGTAATTGAAAATCCTCTTTACTGGAGAATACTGTTTTAAATGCATGGGTAACTTCTTTTTCAATGCAAATGAAAAATGCATAACACGCATTTTGTTGAATAGAAATAAGAACCGGTAGTACCTTGTTTTACGGAGACACTTTTCATAAAAGCCGTCATACGTGATTGCTTCCAACGGATTTAAAAATGAGGGTAGTTTTTTCAAAATCGTAGTATGAAGTGCAATTAATAGTGCACTTGCAATAACTATGTTTCATTTTTGGATGCATGGCCGTCAATATGAAGATATGTTTAATGTAGCTGCCTTTAAGAAGTACAACGTTATAAACACTACAAATCGTTAAACAGACGTCCGAATTTGTGTATCTTAAATATATGTGTTTAATATGTGTGTCTACAAAAAATGACAATACATGTCATATGAACTTAATCTTTGTATCTTCTGGTATCATGTCTAGTCTTTCTAAGTATTTCGTCTTCCACTTTCCGTTTGTCTAATGATGTTATTTCCGGGACAATATGCCGATCTTAGTGTGTTATTAGCCTGTATCTATATGTACATAATATGATTAGTGTCTGTAAAACTTTTTCTTACAAATAGTCAATGAATGTCTTAACAATAAAAGCATATGTATACGCATCACATTTCCGAGATAATATTGGAACACGTTCCAATTCGTAGCGGAAATTAGAACATATTATTTTTAGACATAATTGTTATCTCTTTTAAAGATCATCATTGGTCAAAAGGAAAAAAATGCGTCTTTGTCCTTACTCGCATTTGTTGTTTATTGGCCAATATAAGCGATAAAAAATAAACATCACGTGGTTTACTTGTCCTACCCGAGTTAAACAACCATTGCAAATATTGTTGACTTTGTAATAATAAGATGACATTTCGATCGTTTTGTTTGACTGATAAATCACATGTCGTAATGTAAGCCTACCTACCATTTTTAATTGTTTATACAGTCAGATCAGTGAACAGACTTAAATCGGAATGTTTCGGAACGTTTGCGGTATATTATCATTTGTTTGTGTTTGAAACGAAAATAAAAACGTCATTTCTAACTATTTTAGGGGACCTTACTAATCTTGTCAAATTGTGTGTGAAATTGTAAAAACCTTGCCAAATGAAACAGTTCCTCAACTGGTTTTTTATCGAATATGAAATGGCAATACGTATCAAAATGTATGTGTTTAAACAATAACTAGATGAACACAGTCATTAATTATCAGAACAGAACTTCACACATAACAGTAGGCACGTTTTCTCATAACATCTAAGATACAAACAGACACAACTCAAGAAAACAATCTATGACCGTTTATGGCAATTCAATATGTATTATAAAAGAACTTACTTGTATTTCCAGATGAGCTAAGAATCAGTAAGATCCACATTCAATTAATAGTGCATAACTAACATGAGGGACTATAATTATAATTAAATAGATTCCATTCCACCGGACTCCTGTTCAAGATATATTTACATGCACATGTTTCTTTGGATGAAGGCAAAGAACATCTCGCTAAAATACAACTAATCTAAACATTTCAAAAGCAGTTTTCGATTAAGATGACGGTTTTGTACCTCAAATGATTACCGAATAGTTGAATGATAACAAATGCGGTTATGATATTGAATTATTGATGTGTTTTACACGTTCGTAAGATGTCGATTCTAGTGATGATGTTGAACAAAGATGCAAATTAAAATTAGGCGCTATTCGCTATGCATGTCAACTGAAAAGTGTATTTTTGTAGTAACAACTGTCGTAAATTACATTTTAAATTGCATTTGTCTTCTTATTACGCAGTGTACCTTAACCAAATGCTTTGTTAATACATGTTTGTTTAACAGAATATTATATCATGAAGAAAGGTCTTTTTGTCTGTACAGTAGTGTTGTTTACACTGTTGTATCATATAAAACTAAATGGTTTAATCTCAATGGTTTTCGTTGTATATACGCCCATTATGATGTAATCAAGAGGCAACCTGTACGAAGACCTAAGGTCAACGGCGGCGGGGACTCTACTGATTATTACGGACACCGTTCATGCGTCGCTAGCATTCGATTAATGAGTCCACAATTAATACGGAACAAAACTTGATTGATTGCATTCAACCCAAGCCAAGGCGAATTGTATATGTTCGAAAATCGCCTGTGGATGTTCTTCTTATATTCGATGTCTGAATGCGTTAACTGGTGGTGCTTATGGTTTAAATCCTCATTTGCAATGTGAATTCTTTTTGTAACGAAAGCCTTTTGTGTCTTCAAAATTACTGTACTAAAATGATGTTAATTACATTCACTGTAAATAGTCGAATACGTAGAACAATGCATATAAAGTATCATTATGAAGTCAACATATAAGTACTCATACATTTTCAAGTTGATAACATAGGAAAACAAGTGATGACCGGCTGCGGTTGGGTTAACGCCAGCATATGAACATTTTGGGCGGTTGACTTAACAAAATATAACAACTATTAAGATGAGTGTGCAAATAAACAAACGAGCGAAGAAAAGACGCGATTGATGTAAGTTATCACAGTGTCTACGATAACCACATAATGTAATACAACTCGACAATCATGAAGACAGAACAATACAGAACAATGAACCATGACTTAAAAGCACCTTAAATCTGCGCAGATGTTTTGAAACAAATGGTTTGTATTTATTTCATTACTGATGTTATCGTTTGGTCAATCGCCTTTCTGTCATTACGTTTACTTAAGAGGCAAGTTTAAAAAAACACTTTCACGTAAATTATATACGTTTGCGGAGTATCCTGCACATACACTAAAAAAAAAAAGTTTAAATGAAAAACACATCACAACGTATACCTTTCATCTCCGTATAATGCACGATTGAGCTTTATTTGTCATCTTAAAGTACAAATGTAATTTGCAAACTTTGACTGACCCATCGAATGACGAAATGTTGGCATATAAAGTCAGATGAGTTCATGACGTTCATGATTTATGAACACGTTTCCTTTCTTTAAATTCTCAGTTTTGTGTCTATTTCAGTAGTGTCAATAGATCAAACAGATCTTATGTGCATCGTCTTGTACTTATATATATCATTATAGCTTATCCCTCAACACTGACTTTGCTAAACTTAGTTTTATAAAACAATGATATTAAATGACAAGTTGTGTCAAATAATACATAGTTCAATAAATATTTAAACGAACACGAAATAGCAGGGCATAATATTAATAATAATTATATTAAAAGCTTCCATGGAACAGCACAGTGCATTACGCAGACAACTCCTGCAAACTAGTGTGAACGTACCTAGTTATTCAGTTTATCGGAAGACAAACAAATGCAATCTCAATTTTTGTAGTCGAGCCTAGAGTCGGTAAGGAGCATATTCAATTACCTTTTCTCAGAGTTGTGCAAGTTTAACATTTGCAAATATAATTAAAAATAATCCGGTGCACTGAAATCCTTTTTTAAGACAAAATTAAAGTGACCCGTGTCTCTTGGACTGCGGACACTGCCAATGTACACAGTATCTTCATATTCCAATCTTGCTTGTGGATTTTGATATATATAATGAATTCTTACTGATCATGAAAATATGGTGTAATATTATACAACGCGCTGATGATATTGATTTATTCCAATCGTACATAAATATTCATTGAAAGGATAAGGACATTTCACAATGGAATAGCATAAAGGCTGACTGCTGTATTAGTGCATGCTTATAAACGCATTTTTTTTGTCTAATAGTATGTTAAACATTTGCAAACAAATCATTTTACTTTATTTGAACAAAACATCGTGTTTTTTACACACTTAAAACAACGCGTGTATGAGGATTGTGTCTACATGCAGCACTCAATTCACAACATTTAAATGCCTTTCGTATTTCAGTCGGAAATACTGTTGGAGAATATGAACATCGTAGGTTTGTTTTATATGAACATATTCATAAAACACATGTGATTTCCCACCACATAATACAAATAAACGTGTAGTTGTGAATTCAACAAACATGCGTATCATTGCACATTTTACCAAGTGTCGCTGTTTGTTTCTTGTGTTTAACTTTCACATCATATTGTTCATGCACTTTCTGTTGTTTTTTTCATCAGAAAGTTGCAGTATGAAACCTTGACATTACACTCATACATATCAAATGAAAATTATAGCTGTGCGTATGTATCATTTTGGTACGAATATTGATACCAAAACAAAGTTTTCAGATGCACTTTAACAATACGAGACATAATGATATCGTTTAAAGTTCTTTTTCTTTGCAACAATAATGGTGTATTCCTAAAAGGCACTCCTGTATGAAAAGCAATGACACAATTAAGCAAACGACTATAATTGAATCCTTTGAAAGTGCATTTTACCATTATTATATGTATGTAATTACGTTTTACAGCAGCTGCGGCTTTACAATACGTCATCTTAATTTAAAATATCAAACATAAATAGTCAAACATGTCATAACTTATTATGGAATTGAGAACGTTAACTTTTAAGATGTTGACAGTTTGTAACGCAATTTTGAACTTTATAAAGATACAACATTTTAGTTTGAATCAAATTAAATTATGACAGAAGTATTATTGTCAGTGCCGTTTTCTACAAAATATTGCACAAACATGCTGATATTCTATTATGAATAACTGTTTATTCGAACGCAAACACATCTAATTATGTCAATTTTAATATGCATGCACGTTGTCTGAAATGCACAAGCAAGCGCAAAAAGATGGTATTATTGTGTTTGATAAATAACAAACAATGATTTAGGTTATGAGGAAATGGTGCCCGAATATTGGCGAAATAGGAGATTTAAACATGTACATATACTATATTTGTGAACAATTTAAGACACATTAATGTTCAAATTGATTATTCACTCTTGGGTAATCTCCAAATTTCGTTGCAGATTATTTCATGCAACACATTGACACAAGTATGGGTTCTGCAAACATATCAAACTCGACATTGTCATAAGAATAAAATTGCGGTTTAGTAAATAATATTTGATTTATGGACCCATTGACGGTTAGTTTATTTATTTCACTTATTTTTTTCTCTTTATTTATATTCATGTTTTAGAGTTAAGGTTAAGACGATTTAATTGTTTAACTAAAATCGTACATAAACACTTAACAAAATGGTATATTTTTAGTTTAAATAAGTTTAAATAAGTGTTTAAATGTCAAATTTTGACTTTGATTAGAATTATTTTACAATATTACGTTATGAAGTTATTTGCTTATACGAGAAGCAATAATGCAATTAACTGAAAACCGTTGCAAAATGTTGAAATCATCCAATTTAATCCGCAGATGAGAGGAACTAAATGAGCAATTTGTGTTAACTTAACGATACTTAATCAATACAGTCATTATGTAGTTAACTCAATGATTTTATTAATGCAGATGGTAGGGAGAAAGCTAACCCACTTAATGAATATTTTGCTCCTCAATATTGTACTGATGATCCTAACGAAGAAGAAGAATCAGACCATTACTCTTGCGAAAAGATCATTCTGTCCGTTTCTATAAAACCATATGTGATAGGATATGTCCTTATTAATTTAAACAAATAAGTCAGCGTCTCACGCCCTGATTAGCCTTAATATCGTATTATACGTGAATCTTTGCATTTGTTAACAACTGCGAAATCCAATGTATTTAATACTAGTCCATTGCACAATGCCTAAGAAGACATATACTTTTTTGTCAAACGGCTTATACTTGAATATTCTTATGTAACATTTGCTTATTGTGTCAGTACAAAATACATGACTCATAAAAATTCCAACAGAAGGAGAGCGAGTTTGTCCTGGTTATCGATACATAAGTTATGCAGAGAGAGATATTGGGAACACTCAATACGCGAAATACATAATATACACTGCAATTTTGTTAAAATATTTATATTGAATATTGGCTGTTGTAATAAACCTTCATATGTGACTTATAGACTCACATCAAACATATTGACGATTTTAATGGTGTCTTTAAGATTACCTCTATGTACGTCTTCCGATGTGTTTACGTTTCATTTTGATATATACTTTAACATTAATCAATGTATTGAAAGTAATACCCATACATGAAAATACGTTAACATTCTGCATCGAACAATACGTATAACTTTGCAGAACTTCATTATAATAATACACGCGTACGATAAACTTTATAATTACAGTCATTTTTGGCTTCCGCGTTGACAATGTGGATATATTACTTTGCTACAGCTACTGCCCAAAACAAGTTACGCAAGTGTTTTTAATTAGCCTTTTCATGGAAATATAATTCTCAGTATTTAAGTGTAAAGTGAAAAACCCAATAAATATAGTGCTCTGTGTTGTATTCGTATACATACGTGCATTTGAAGAAAGGCGGACAGTTTTAATGGTGTTAAATCATATTCGCTTACCAATGATGTAGACCTAACTAGTGTTTGCATTCTCCAGATTTAAAGTTGAAGGTGTATTAGTATGCATGCTGCTTTTAACGTTATTTCATCAGTACAAACTAAATGGATTTAACTCGAGGCTAAGTGGATACATCTATGGGATTATGATGCAGTCAAAGACTAGAAATAAAGGTCACGCCCATGAGACGATGTTTTGATTAGTTCAGACACCGTCCTTAAATTCGTCATTTCGGATGCATTGATTAATGTGTCCGTAATCAACTGCGAAGCAATGCCAAAATGATATCACAAACCAAGCCGTCGAAAATAGTATAGTGCTGTAATATTATTTTGCCGATGTGTACATACATGCTCATTAACTAAAGCATTTGATTTGGTACGTCGAATTACGGATACATTTCTAAATCGCATGGAGTCATCTCATATTATGGTTTTTTAGCATAAACATGTGTTTTACGGCTTGAAATGTTATACTTCATTCTATATAGTATATACACTACATTAAGCCTGGACATAAGTCTCAAACGCCTTACGGCTGGATAGCATGCACACAACAGGTTTTTATTAAAATCAGTGTGAAGCCCCGTAATGTTATTACAATCATAAATCTTACACTTATTTAATATGTTTCGTATTATCGGGTTATTCTCTTTGGAACTAATTGATGCTGAAAACGATACTTTGTGATTGCAATATGGCATTTCAAACAGAATGGAAAAATACTTTGAGGAAAAAAGGCATAACTTTCGAACAGGAATACACCTTCATCTGTCAATTTGTCCACCCGTACGTCGGATTTGTGTCTTGACTGAAATTTAAAATATGGTGTTGTATGAGGGCTGAAACTTATAAAAATATGGATGACCAAGTCAATTTTTGTACCTGGGTATTTTGAATAATATTTTCACAGAACCAGAGCAATCAATATAGCCCTCTTGAGTAAACGTGTTATGTTTGAACTTATAACGCAACAAACTCTAAACGTGTTTCCGCAGAATAATGTACACATTATAAAATTGTGATCTTTCGCACCTGGGTATTTGGGTTCAAGTTTTGGAATGTATAATTTGTCATCATTTAAAAGTAGAATTTGATTATATTATTGAGTCCTATGGACACAATTCCACTTAAAAATTCAGTTTTTATTATTAAATAAAACAATCAATCATTTCTTCGTTTACACTGAAAAACATTTGGTTTTCAAGTCATAATAGCGATGCTGTATTCTTTTGTAATTACAATTATACTGTTGACGATGAATGGGTTTAGCATTATTCGACTTTGCCATTGACACACCACCGAATTAATTGTTATTCTGTTGTTTGTGCTTGATGCATGCTTTACTTTTGTTTGGCTAAGTGCATCTGCATTGGATATGAAGAGAACAGTCCAATCTATTGGGACCATCTTAACATCTGTCAAGTTGTGTGTTTGAGGCACTAAAATTAACATACCGCATATATATCAGTGAGCTACATTGTAAGCTGCCCAAAAGACATATCGGGCTGTGAGAGCGGCAAAAAGTTTCTTTAGAAGATTTCAGTATGATATGTTTTTCTGAATAAAGGTATTTGGCATTTAGGCAATCACGCGTTCATGATCAAATGTTTTCTGCGAAAGACACGCACCCAAAATAGTGAGAATTGGCATTGCTATCAACGCTGACATGAATGTCTAGAAATGGGTATGTAATAATGAGAACCGATGTCAAGGTCTCTATTATTTTGAAGCCTCCGACCATTTGTGTTTCCGTTTTTGTCAGACAAGTTGTTAAGAGGACGTGTCTTTTCTGGAAAACAGTGAACATATATTTTATACTACTATGTCTTCACACCAAGTAGTATATCTAAAATAACCACTAACGTAAAGGCTTGACAGCGAAATCACTAACATGAGATTGGTGTTACTTGACAGCGTGGTCATCACGATCAGACTGGACAGGTGTTATAATCAAACTTTGCAAAGTGTAAAATTCATCTCGACGTCCCCTGACTTGTAGAGCATAAATAGCCTCGCGCATAGCAAATATGTATATATATATGTTTGTTAACTCATATCACATATGTTTGTGCTGAGTATTAATGAACTGTTGAAACTGTTGAACTACAGCTATAGCTTGTGTTGATTCTTAAAATGCCTTCAAACAGCTTTGACAACTACGACATGGGGATCAAAGTCGGCTTTGCGTGTTTTAATGCTCCACTCGTGGCATTTGGGATCGTGGGAATCGTAGCCCTAAATCGGACTCGGAAAACGCCGGAAACAGCGCGGTAGGTGCACAACTAGTTATATTTTGTATACATAAGTACGTGTTACTTTAAAATCGTTGAACTAAGACTGTAGATAGGTTAAACATAGATCAATATATTTCAATTTCGGACAGTAAGTGTATATAATACAAAAATAGTAATAAGATGTATACATTATGGACAACATTTCATAAGGTTTTGTGTTTTTCGTTTTAAGTTGTACTGTTTTTTAGTCATACAGATGATGCACAGACAGTCATCGAACGCTCTAAACAAAATAAAAAAATTGTATGACTTTCCATCTACTCGTTATATGAACTGAAACGAAAGAACATATATAATATATAAACAATTGACAATACATATGAACACAATAGCTAATGAATAAGCAGAGTATCTGAGTCCGGGTTTGCCGCAAAACGGTAAAACTCCTCTGTAGGTATTGTTGAAGTATGTATTGTTTTTATCTTAAACAGTGAACTTTACAACGAACACGTTTGTAACTCATACATTAAATGCACTGGTTTTGTATAGATCTTAGCGATGATTGGATATTATTTCGGGCTTATTTAAAAATCTTTGACATTTGTGTATGCGGCTATTGTATGGTTTTTGTAATCAACTGCGTTGCAAATGGGTGGTATATTCCTAACATGAACGTTTTAGTTGAATGATATGTATGCCTATATATTGCGAATCACAATACATTTTGAATGTCTTTTTATTTAAGTTTTAAAGAAATGTGGTCAGGTTAATAATAAGGTTGTATTGGAAAAATGCAATCGATGTATAACACGCAACATTTTCCACACCATTTAGAAATGTCAAAAACTAATAAATAAACATAATTATAGTTTCAACAAAAATAATCTATTCAGATGCAAAAATATGTTACTTTCACATTGAACCACAGGAATCAATTTTACACCTATTTGGCAAATGAAAGCACAACCACCAAATGAAGTGGTGGGTAAATTATCAATAATTTACCCCATTAACACTCGAAATCAACACAAAAAAAAGTTAAATATACAGTAGGGCTTAAGGATAAAATATCGTCAGAGATTAAGGTTGTTATGCCAACATGCGGTTTCTTTAAGTATTGAAATGTTATCCTAAGTCGACAAATCAAAATAATGTTTTGGCGTCATGCTTATGGCGTGTCAAACGTTGCAAAATTTAATGTTTCCATATTTATGTGGTATATTTGATTATATATGTTCTATATTTGCATGTGTGTGTGCTATAATTGCATATATATATTGTATAAATTCATATGTATATGGTAAGATTTGATATATGTATTGCATAACAAATATATGTTGTATTATTTCATATTTATGTTCGATATTTTCATATATATGTTCTAAAAGTTCATATATGTATGCAATGTTTGATATATATGTGGACAAATTCTGATATTTGTGTTGTATAATTTTCAAAATATGTGTGTGTTCTAAACTTTGAAATGTTTGTGCAATAATTTCATATGTTTGTTGTAAAATTTTCATATATATGTCCTATAATTTGCATCATGGGAAATATTTTAAACGGGCATGACTAAAACGCGGATATGGCTACTAAAATTCGTTGATGGTTCGGACTATCTGTATAGTCTGCTCGATCGAAATTTGTATGTGGTTCGGATGGAGTTGATATAACATGAACGCAGGCATATAATATTCTGAAAATCGGCTTCCTATAGACTGGATCAATGAGTCCATATACGCAATATACATTGTGTCCGAATTTTCTCGATGATCGGTGAACATCGATTTCAGATTATCGACTTGTTTTTTTACACCGATCATGTCCAATTGAACGGCCTGAAGTACTTTCCTGATGGGCTCTAAAATGGACAAATATTTGGCTATTACTAGTATGTGGAGCGTTATTAAAAATATCGCCGTTCCAGTTGCCGTCCATAGCTGATGTGAAGTATGTCGTTCTTTCGTATTCTGTTCGTTTTGCGCTAAATATTCTAACTGACGGCGTATTTCGATGAAATGGTTAGCGATTATTCGTATGCTTTTATACTTTGCAGTCAACCATATTTCGCTTAACAAGTATGTGTTCGGAACTAGCCGTCTTCTCTAAGGGCTCCCTCCGAAATACTTAATGATTGCTTTCACAGTTCATGATATTACGTACGTTATGTATGTAATGTACGTCATAAACTGTTTTAATATCATTTACAACAAGATTAATACGGAGAGCCGAACAATTCACAAACACGGCAAAACAGTAAATTGCAAAACCTGATTCGTAGCCCACCAGATTTACTTCATGATGCACCATTATCTGGCCTTATTCTCAAACGTTTGGCATAACCCCCTTGACCCCCTCTAAGATTATTCCTGCTGATGCCCATGGGTCTCATGTGTTTTATTTGGAATATTTTCCAAGTTATACAACAGAAAAGTACTCATTATCTAAGTAAATAACTCATAAAATATTATTGAAATTTCAGCTTTAATATTGATGAGGCATTTTCCTTCAACTTAA
Source organism: Dreissena rostriformis (assembly GCA_007657795.1). NCBI lineage: Eukaryota > Metazoa > Mollusca > Bivalvia > Myida > Dreissenidae > Dreissena > Dreissena rostriformis. The sequence continues at coordinate 189,822 of VMBQ01000085.1, forward strand.
AGCACTTTAAGCGGGATTTAGCAATCTCCGCTTTTCAGTCACGCCTGTTCAAAATATTTCCCGTGATGCAAATTATAGGACATATACATGAAAATTTTACAACAAACATATGGAATTATTGCACACAAATATATAAGTTTATAACACACACATATTTTGAAAATTATACAACACAAATATCAGAATTATACCACATATATATCAAAATATTGCATACATATATGAATTTTTAGAACATATATATGAAAATATCGAAGGTACATATGCAATTATAGAACAAATATTTGTTATGCAATACATATATCGGATTTTACCATATATGAATTTATACAACATATATATGCAATTATACCACACACAAATGGAAATGTAGAACATATATATTCAAATATACCACATAAGTATGGAAACATTGAATTTTGCAACGTTTGACTCGCCATACATGCTCTTGTGAAAATGACTTGCCTCCGTAGTTTTAGTCGACACGTTGGTTTTGTTTTCACGCCATGACACCTTTTTCATATCATGCTGTCATAGAATTTTGACACCATCACAGCATCAGGGTGTACCATATACGTTTCCAGACTTGATAGCGTCGTCTCGTTGGAGTTTACACGATGCTAGCTGTAAATCGATTCTTCTATATAATATTATCAGCCAATCAGAACTCAGGCAGCCGACGACATGCAGTCCGCTTGGAGGTGCCATCAATACCTGCAATTGTCACAGATCAATACTGACCTATCTCTACAACAGTAGAGATGAAGATACAGCATTCACAATTTGTTTATAATTGTATTCGTCGCACATGACTTTTTTTAATAGACCGATTGACGAATGTATGTTTGTAACGAGTAAGTATGTCCATTGTTTTACAATTTTTAAGATTGAATTACCATAGGCATGAAATACATTAATATCCAACGTAATCCACGCATACAGCCTGCGTCTGTCTCGATAACCAGATAAATACAGATATTACACAAAGGGGATTATACTTTTATTTTTATACTTTATACTTTGTACTGAACTTCACATTGCATGTAAAACGCTCATGCAGTTAAGCTTTATCGATAGACTTCGTTTAGGTAGAATTGTATGGGCAAAAACTTAATTCAGACTTATACTACATTAAATCGTTTTGATACTCAAAAATATACATTATTTCCTGCAAGGATTAGCGCTAATTGTAAACAACTTTATTGACCATGGTGTGTATTGTGTTTTCAGGCATGTTGTATGTGAAACTGAAAGAACGCGACGTATCGAAGACAATACATTCGATTCAAAGATCACGATGTGATTAACATCTGATTGAAACAGTTTCTGCGCTTTTGATACAAAGATACAAGAAATAAAACAGATATACGACGTTGATGTTGTTTTGTTTTCAGCAGTAGAAAGGAGATGGAATGAAACGACAATGTACATTAGCGCACCTAGTGAGTGATACTAAGTTAATTGGTATACGACTGGTATATTGAGCTTATGAAAAATTACGAACAAAAGCAGCAGCAATTCTATGTTTTATGATCAATTAGTATTGCAATGACTAGGTTTTCATTAGTAAATGGGTAATCCATTAGTATGTAAAGGAAATGGAAATGTTTGCCACTGAAATATTGTCACATTAAGTTTGATATAAACGAGAATATAATGCGTTTGCATGTCAGAAGAGTGTGGACATCAAATAGTCAATATTGGAAACATCAGTGTGATGGAAAAATATTGGACTAACATATAAAATTGTGTACCACTTGAAAAAAAAAACACAAATTTAAATTGAAAACGATTGAAATGATCATTCTACATAAAACAAATTAACGTTATTTTTATTCTTACATTTTTCTGCTTTCCTGAAAACAACACGACGTAAAACACCAACTTTCTTACACTAATTGATTCAAGTTTAAAATCGCATACTTCAGGAGTAAGTAAGAACAATCCAGATAGTCAGTTGTACGCCGAGTTATTAGTTCTTGCATCGTGTTTGAGTGGTTTATGGGCACATTCACTTAACACTATTCTTTTGTTTACATTTGTATAACCTAAATTCACAGATGTGCTCATGCATGGAAAATTTAGAATTTTAGACAATTTCATTAATCATTTTATGGTTATATGAGTGATTGAATAACATTTGTGAAGTGTTTGAATAAACTTGATTCTAGCTTATAGATCACTTTTTAACAATACAATCTTAAAAAAAAAAGGTTGAATGTATTTTTCCCATAAAAGGTCAATTTCACAAGTCTTCGGAAACAAACAGTGACACCTACTCTCTGTCATGATGAAAAATAATTTTAAACAGTAATAAGTATGCCCTCTCTTTTTTGCATACTTAATACTGTGACTGTATTGTATTGATAACACTATTCGTATTATTATGCATGTAAATATGTGTTCCCGTATGTATTATTGGTGTACGTGAATTAAAAGAGCTTAAATGGATATCCATTCTAAGTATGTGGTCTTATGGTTACCTAAAGTATGTTTTGCATTTTTGCATTTTCATTCATGTACATGCATCACAAAGTATGTAGAAACAAATATTATTTAAAGACATGTTCACAGTTATTGTGGTAAGTAAGGGATAAAGTGAAGCCAATACAATCATTTTTCTCAAAATGCATCATCCCCTAAAGCCCTAACTGGGATGCAAACCCAGACCTCTTTCCATTGGATGAAAAGTATTCTATTTTGACATACAAGGGCATTTTAGAGGAAAATTAGCAATTGTAAGACTATCAACATACCAAACATAAGAATATGGTATTATATGAAACATCACTTGAGATTATTATAAACATGACCTTTGTAACAAAACTACGGAATCCGGATAGTGCCATCTATAATCTCGCCTGTCTTTCATCAAGGGCGACACACGACACACGAAGCGATACTCGATATTTTGCGCGACAGTCGCGGCGACGCACGACCTTTTGTGCGACAGTCGCCTATTTTGCGCGACAGTCGCCTTTTTTGCGCGACTGTCGCGCAAAATATCGTGCGTCCGGAATCCGGATAGTGCCATCTATAATCTCGCCGTTCTTTCATCAAGGGAGACACACGACACACAAAGCGATACACGATATTTTGTGCGACAGTCGCGAAAAATAGGCGACTGTCGCGCAAAATAGGCGACTGTCGCGCAAAATAGGTGACTGTCGCGCAGAATAGACGACTGTCGCAAACTATCGTACGTCGCCGCGACTGTCGCGCAGAATATCGTGTATCGCTTCGTGTGTCGTGTGTCGCCCTTGATGAAAAAAAGGGCGAGATTATAGATGGCACTATCCGGATTCCGGACGCACGATATTTTGCGCGACAGTCGCGCAAAATAGGCGACTGTCGCGCAAAATATCGTGCGTCGCCGCGACTGTCGCGCAACATATCGAGTATCGCTTCGTGTGTCGTTTGTCGCCCTTGATGAAAAAGACAGTCGAGATTATAGATGGCACTTTCCGGATTCCGTACAAAACGGACATTTGTTAATGTCTTAACAAACAGTGCTTCTTTATTTAAAGTACGGTATATTTTTGTTAACGCCCTTTTTGAAAACAAACTTGAATTCAATACTTTACTTTCCTTATATAAAGGGTCTCCTTATGCACCTTCGTTGTTGCCTTCCCACCGTGCCTAAACTGATTCTGGGAAAAGGCCCATATTATACATATAAATGTATCTGCAGTCGACTATTATCATTTTGTTAGACAATAAAAATAGCAGGTATCCGTATGTAGGACACCATGTACAAATACAACTCATGGTCAAATATATATACTTTTCGCTTTTTTAATTTGACAGGGTTGTGTAAAAATAAATTAACAGTGTGAAAGGCATACGCATAACGTTTTCAATAAAGACAAGTTTGCTCTATTTTATTTGGAATCGTCGGATATAGTGTTCGATATCACAATATCATGACCTATATTTTTAAAATATGGAATTCCTAAAATGACTACATTAATATGTCTCTACTGGCTTTGTTCAAGTTGTGAATTTATTTTAGTTTTCTTTTCGTACAACAAACTGAATATTAACTCCCATAATTCAAGTGAATATGCTGTAAATGGTGCACACTTACTGCCGATAAAACCCAAAATAGATTTTTGAAAATGTTACATGCAATTGAATTTCTAACCATTACTCTTTATTTTGATATACGTGCTTAAAGCTTAAATGTTTTGTCTGTTTGCTTTCAGATTTCTTTCGAACGGACTTATTGTACAAGACATTGTTGCTGCCGTTGGGTGTTCAGTGCGAAAGTTTATGTCCAATGACACGATGAACATCCTCGTGCAGGTGACGTCAATAAACTGTGCATTTCTAGCGTATGTGACGGTGTTGATTATGACACTGGAGCGATTGATCCTTTTCTATGATCCCAACTTTTATCTCCGCCACCTATCTCCAAGACTGGTTAAAACGATTTCCTACTGCGTGTGGATAGCAGCAACGCTCTTGTATTTCAGTCTCCGGTTTCTGCTTTGTTTTTTAAAAACAAAAGATTTTTCATTGTACGACGTAACTGGCAAGTGTAACAAATTATCAAACGATGGGTACACTGCCGGAGTTTCAGTCACCATTTTAATATCGATAATATGCTACATCAAAATATTTAAAATAATAAAAAGCGACGTGAAACTGTCCAGGAGAAAGCATTTTTCAGTGAAACAATATAAAGCGACTTCAGCAGTGTTTGCATATTTTTTCATAATTATTTTGACGTCACTTGCGTACTTGTTGGTCATCAAGCTTAATCTTTCGCACGTCGCACTGCGGTTCGGTCTTGATAGCATCACGACGGCGAACTGTATACTTGACCCTTTAGTGTACGTGGTCTGGTTTAAAGAGTGTCGCATGGAACTTTTAAAAATGTTCTCAGCGTGTCTGCCTCATTTGCCGTCACTAGAACACAGAATCGAGAAAATGAGAAAAGACATATTTTATATAGCTTAATCAACGACTTATCTACGACTAATCGTCTACGGATGAACAGATAATTCAATATCAAAATGTATAATACTTCACTCGTATCAATCAAAGCTGTATGCACCAGGTCAGTGATTGGTCGTCATTACAAAACACCACTAAAAATAAAAACAAAATTGCATTCATTTCTCATATCAAACCCTGTGGGTCAAGGTTACATATGTACGCATCATATGTTTGTTTTCGAGTAGGATGCGTTGTCATTGTTTATGTTTGGTGAACATGTATGTGTATTTGTTTCGTGTTTATCTTCGATATCTACGATATGTTAGGCACGAGTCCATGTTTTATTAATTGATAAAAATCGCAACTGTTTAATGTATAAGAATTCATTTTGATTACAAAACTGGGAAATAAATGAAAGAAAAAATCATTTGATGTTTGTCAAATGATAGTGCGGTGAATTTCATGATGTTTGTAATTGTCTTACTTTATAAACCATAATATGAAACTGCTTGGTCAAATCTAACTTATAGACTTTTAATGCAACTCATATTTAATTAATAATGCATGAAAACGAAGAATTGGCCATAGGTTATTGATCAAAATCCATAAAGATTATGTTAAAGTATTTTAAAAACACACCGGGCAAATAATATGATAAATTGTCATCTTTTTACAAGTTGTCATATATAAATAATAAACTATACATATACAATTATGTTAATCTTCGTTGATAACTGATAATCTGAAACTTCACCATTACTATCTGAACTATTGATTTGCAAGAACCTTTGTAATTAAGTGCTTTTTAATGTACGTCAACTGTGTGTAAATACAGTGAAAACAATCCCTATTGCTTTGAGTGCAAAAAGTATGTATGAACATAAAGAGCTTTACCTCTGTATTGTCATTCTACCAGTTTATGTCTCCTGTTTACATGTTTCAATTAAACGTAATTTATTAAAAATGAAACTTAATAAATCTCTTGCGTCATTTCGTGTGCCTTGCAAATAGGACATAGACATGGATTGTATGTTTTTTTTTTTGTATCTTCAAATGGAACGTGTGGGAACGTTTCATTTATTTCAATAGGCGTTAGTTAGCAATATGTTCGCACTCACATCAGTTTGACGTCACGCCCTTGTCTGCAAATCTATTTATTTTGATCGTTTCCATGGATATGAAAGCACATCCTTACATACATAATTTTATTTACGACGACAATGCAAGTAATACATATAAATCATGTTGACCATTAGCCATTACACTATATAACAACGAAAACCGAAAAAGGTTCAAGTTTAGAGTTTTTTATTGGAATATCGGAAAAACGCGCTTTTATCGTGTACAATGTATATACAAGTAAACAAAGTATAGTCAAAGTGCATCAGTGAAATGAAAATACAATTATGCAAATAAACACAAACTACAATGAACGTGTTCAAACATTACTTACAAACGTGTACGTATTAACAAAAACTAGAAAAAAGTAAACAAGTAATATGTAGACAATATATTTATGGTTACATACCATATTTATTTAAGAAGCGGCACATGCTTGTATTAATCCCCTTTCACAGAAGAAGCTCTTGTCTATGAACTTCGCAGTCGAACAATGTTGGCGTGTCATAGATGAACAAATGTGTCGTGTTCTGAGAAAACTGGGAATAATGCTTGTGCGTTAATTTTCATCCCAGATTAGCCTGTGCAGTCCGCACAGGCTAATCAGGGACGACAATTTCCGCTTTTATGGAATTTTTCGTTTAAATGAAGTCTCTTCTTAGCGAAAATCCAGTTTAGACGGAACGTGTCGTCCCGGATTTGCCTGTGCGGACTGCACAGGCTAATCTGGGATGACACTTTACGCACATGCATTTTGCCCAGTTTTCTCAGAACACGACACAAATAATATTCGTTAGTTCATATAATAGAGAAAAACAATAATTGTTTTTACAAATGCTTTTCAAATCAATCAGATTTGATTTACCAGGAATTTAAGAGTAAACCATGTCAAAACATGTTGTTGTTTCTCGCATGTGACGCTATTAAATTTACCGCTTTAAATTGACACACCGGTTATTATGATGGTAGCACATACGACATTTCAAGGCAAAATAAAGATAAAATTTGAAATAGCTTTGGCCTCTCTCTAACAAATCTTGGTTGCATTTATGATATCCATATTGTTAATGGCCTTATTTGAATCCGATAAAAACTGACGAATTCACTTGTTGCCTAAATGACGGATCAAGCGTAGGTGACTTCATGAACGCACCATAACATTTTAATACACATTTGATTTGAAAGAATTTAGAGGATAAGATAGAGATGACTCCGATCATTACCTTATATCATGTCATATTGAATTGAAATCCGTTGGACCAGAAACGACGCCCCAAACACATCATAACTCAAGTACTACGAACCCGTTACTCCGCTTTCAATGGTGTGATAATAGAATGCAGGACTTTATATGCACATATAATAATACCCTCCAGTAAACAGTGCAATAGTTGCAAACTAAATAGACATTGATATTAACCCATTTATGCCTAGCGTCTAGAAAAAAGGCATGATGCGGCGTCTCATCAGGGTATGCGCTGTTTGCTTATAGGAATTTATGTAAAAATATTCTAAATATAGAAATAAATATACTAGACATCCCTAATTTTGGAAATAAATTGATCCAATTTAGAAGGATGGGAGATTCCACTAGACATAAATGGGTTAACGAAGCAATAACGAAGCAATTACACAAATCACATCATTATATGCAACAGCTGGAAGGCACATGCAAGTACGATCGCTCCGCTTTAATGCAACGCAGCCCGAGTGGTGGGAAGCTTAGTGCGATGATAAAACGAGAGCTCAGTACGCGGTGTTACGTCAATTAAAACCTACAAATTCAGGTAATCATTTGCGTTACTATACATATCTTAGGAACAAATTTTAATCTTTTGTAAGAATAAACTTTTAGACTTTCAACGTCTTGGAAGAAAAAAAACTGTCTGATATAAGAAGCAATGCGTTTATGTTCTGGAGGGAAACCAAACGTACTAACATTAAACCGTGTAAACAATCAACTATTACGGCTGACGAATGGTATTAACATTTGGGTAAACTACTCTATGATGCAGATGCTGTGGAAATTGACAATTCTAAAAATACAGAATTTATTTATGTATCAGCATATGAACTTTATGAACCATTTACTGAACAAGAAATTGAACGGTCATATTCCAAATTAACAAACAACAAATGGTGTGGTTTTGATGGTATTCCCGCGAAATGTTATAAGCATACCGTGAACGAAATAACACCATCTATATATACTCTTTAACAAATTATCAATTTCAAGTAATTTCCAGAATAGTGGGAAACCAGCATAATATGTCCTATTTTTAAATCGGGAACAACTAATGACCCTGAAAATTACAGGGGCATTTATGTTACAAATACGATGTACACAGTATTTTCTGAGATAACGAATACACGTTTATTGTCTTGGGCCGAGAACAATTATAAAATCGACGAATCGCAAGCTAGATTCAGACGTGGGTACTCGACAGTTGATAACATGTTTTGCCTCCAAGCTATGATACAAAAATATGTATTACAAAAGAGAGGCTGATTGTATTGTCTGTACGCTGATTTTAAGAAAGCTTTTGATGCCATCAACCATTTAAAATTGTTTAAATTTCTTGAAAAACAAAAGCTTACATGGTCAACTATTATATGTTCTATAAGATCTTTAATGACTTATAATCCTACGTATAATTTCAAAATAAATCTACATGCTCAAATGATAATTAAACACAATCGGTTGAGCACGCTGTTACCAATTGGTTCGCTTGTAACATCGGCACCTGATAAGGAGACAAAACAAGTTCGACAATATAAATCTCGACACATTTCTTCATCGCCTTCCATCTTTTCCATGTTAAGGCACTTGATGTAAGCAGACAATTCTTTGGGGATAGACATCCTTTGATCGAATTACAAAGGAACGACTTATTCATCAAAGAAATTACCATTTTATTTAACATCGATTTCCTTCGAAAAGTTAAAGAATGTAATTCACTGACACTTTTCTTAAATTTAATCCATCAGTTGGTCACCAAAACATCGCGTCATTCGACATTTTAACGAAATAGAAAATGAAGCCTCACCAGTTTCATTCCAGTTTTATATCCCAACACTGTTATATCCATTCATAATATTATAATAAATTAATCCATCGCAAACACACACGCGTTAAACTACTGCGTACCGAATGATCTGAATTACGCAATCAAGTGATTTCGTCAGCTGTGTCGTAAAATATGGTCATTAGAATTCAAACAGTTACGCAATCGCGTGATCATATTAGCTTCGCGGTAAGAGTGTCTGGCTACCATGCGGGCGACCGTATTTCCAACCCCGTTGGATACAAAAAAAATCTTTAGCTGAACGAATTTAAAAAAAACGCTGCGTTGGGTTGATTACTTACGGCTTTCTTTTATTAAACGGTATATTTATTTAAAAAAGTAAACATTCAGTTTATGTATAAATCCAAATTTAAGCACAAATGAAAGAGGAGTGAAAGGCAAAAAAAGTAGTCCATATAGGTGTGGGATGAACCAAAGTGAGGGATAAACCTTATCTTTTCTGTTTGGGTCGCATTGCGTTCTATAAAATCATTTAGCTGTAGGATAAAACTATTTATTGGATTTCAACAGTATTGGAAACATATCTCTGTAGCTGAACATTGCCATGCAGTTGAAGCCGCATCGGGAATCCTTTGAAAACCAATAGCGACAGTTTTGACTCTGCGGCGTTGCATTCGCAAGTAACGGAGAATCACCATCACATCGTAAAGGATAGTGAAAGCATCAAGATGTTTGAAATATGTCATATGCGTTTAAGTGCTTGGTGGATTTTAATGATAAGTTACTAATTTTTTGAATTAAATTCAGCACTTGGATGGCAAACTATTCATGTAAGCATTTTCATGTTACATTTAATTTTCAAAAGTGTATTTAATCTGTAGTGTATATTCTTTAATAGGCGTTTTAATATATTAACCTAAACATGATATTGTTTTATTAAATTTCACCTCTTCTCTTATTGTCTCTTAGACCGCTTTAGAAACATAATCGATAAATACAATTGACTTCTTTATTTATATAATGTAATATTATGCAAACATGTGTTGGTTACTACATGCAACTAGATTGGCCCGTGTGACTCCACAACAAACAGACATTTGGAAATTTCTAATTATTTATATCCTTTAATATTATGTTTCTGGATGTTATTATTCCTGACTCATACGCGTGTAGACAATTTTAAGAAAGACGACGTTTCAGACTCGATTTACTCGATTTACTCGAATGCATATTATACATAGGCCGATACGTTTGATACGGTATAGACGTGGGCATGTATAATCGTTAGTTTTAAGACATTTCATTTGTGGTTGACGCTATATATTGCATTCAACAGTTTAGCATGATGAGTGTTTAACAGATTGAAAGGGTATTTTGTATTAACTAATTTCGCGTGATGGGTGTTTGATTGTTCAAACGGGTGTTCGCAAAAAATGAAACTGTTTGTACTGAGATAAGATAAAAAAAAACTTGGCAAACTGTGCATGAAATCCCTTAACGGTGAAGATGTGTAATGTGCCAAAATAATGGATCCAATTTTTCGATTGTTGTGTATTAGGTGTGTTTTATTTGCTATGATCTATTTAACTCTCTACGCACATAGAGTTAGCGCCCCCTGATGTGAACATACAATTATTCAGATTTTTATGAAGCTGCATTTACGGTTTTATTTCATCTGTCAACAAATATGTACGTAAATTTTGATACGCAAGTTCAACTATATACAGTGTCACTTTGATATTACTAAAATTGATAATACTTGTTTTTTTAATTGCCATTTCGGTATAAATCATAAGCCACACTTTTCAGATGGATAACATCAATACAGCGCAACATTACCATCATTAAAAGGAATCCTGTGCACTGATAATCTTGCCAAAACTATTTGCGTTCGATGTAAAATGGAATCAAAGTTGTTTGTTCATTAATTACACTGGGTTTGAGCGCAGTTGCGGCCACCGCCACGGAACGGTATATGCACGATACAATCCCTAATTGTTAACATGATTTCAGAACAAAGCATGATGAAGTTCAAATTCAAGATTGAAAATGTATACCAATAAAAATCCGCAATACAACGTGAAAAAAGTCAGAATACTATCTTGAATACAAATATACAACAGTTATATTTAACATAATTGAAAGCAGTTTTCTTGTTAAATTTAAATTGATTCCGGTTATGACTAAGTGCAAACCGAATATAACGTATTTTTAAACTACTAGTTATTTAATATTGAGAAAACGTATGGCCGTTTTCGCTGAAAAAAAAAGAAAAAGATATGTGTTTCTTATATGTCCATGCACATGTGTGTGTCTTATATATTGCACTGTTTTTGTTTTTCAACATAAATACTAAATATGATCGTACCGTATAAGTATGTCTGTAATATAATTGCATACATGTGTTCGTATATTTTAAATAGCTGTGGTGAATAAAAGGTCGTTATATCGTGTATGCATATACAATTTATAAATTGTGATCATCGTTTAAAGGAAGCGAATATTATGCATTCAGATAAGATTGATACTAGCTTTATTGAACCCTAAAACCACTATGTAACATAACACAAGATTAATTATTTTATAACATGTATTTAATGCTTTTTGCAATCGCATGATACATATACAACCGATTTAAGTTTCGTTGTTTAATGATTTTATTTGTAAAATTTGTTTTATCTTATTGATTCTTTTAAATTAGTCATAGTTTTAACTCAACATAAGCATTTATTGGGATATTCTTAGCAAAATGAATGAAATAGGTTTATTGCAAGTAATAGTTTTGTCTTCTTTCAGATTCGAGCCTCTTGCCATGCTAGAGACGATCGTCATGCTGAATCAAACCAAAAATGGCGACGAGTTGACGGAGAACCCGTCTTACAAACCCGAGATCATAGTCATCACGTGCATGCTGTCAATGTTTAGCGTCATAGGAACCACTGGCAATGCTTTCGTTCTCTACGTGTTCTCTAGAAAGAAGGATAAGAACACGTCCACATTCTTCATTCTAACGCTCGCATCGATTGACTTTGTAACTTGTCTATTGCTCATTCCCTTCACGATATATGTAGAGTTTCATTACAAGAAGGTGGATAGCGACATCGCGTGCAAAATATATCAGTTTCTGATAACATCTAATGTCCCTTTTAGTGCTTTTATAATGGTTGCCATCGCATTTGATAGATATTTCTGCATTTGCCGCCCATGGATGAAAGTTCTTAACATTCGACTCGCAAAGCGCATAATTGTGTCGTTATTGGTGTTTTCTCTGTCTCTCGGATTAATCACAAGTCTTGCATACGGAGTCTATCATCGTAACATCGCTTTAAGGATAATTAGAAATGACAGTTTGCCTGAACCGATCCTTTATAATGTGTCAACAAATAATAATACAGTAAGAAGTGAAAACCCTCTAAGTGCCGTCTGGAAAATCAATTTGCATATGTCGTTGAACTGTTCGATCAACAGAAACAGAGACAATATTGGTTGTCTAGAAAATGAAGAAGTGAAGGGCATTTATACAAACATAAATGACGAAGGATTTGGTTTTACTGGATTTTGCTTTCCAAATGAAGTTCTACTCAGCACGTCATTTCGAAAAGCATATCAAAAGTTGTATGCGTCTTTGTTCCTCATCGCGATTATCACAGTATCGATTTTGTACGCATTGATTTATCGCTCAATATTAACACGTCGGTCTAAACGTCTTAAAACGTCTTCAATTTCCACCGGACCGCGGTCAACAATGTTGACCTCGTTCTTTTCGCGTAACACGAAAAATAGTCCCGATTCGAAGAGCGTGGTAACGCATAAGACCGATCAAAGTAAATGTTCTGTTGATACAATCCCAGTTTTAGACTCCATGCAAAGCGCAAAGTCAATTTCGAAGACAAACAGAATAGATAGCATGGAAAAAGGGAGACGTTTCAATAGCAAAAACAGTGAATCAAACCAGCGTGGACGATGTGCGATTAATGGTGAGATACGAGAGGAGAACGAAGACGAAATCCTATTACCAACCGACCAATCACGAAATCATATTGAGTTGACCAACAATTCAGAATGTATGTCCTCCAACGATCAGAAATTTCAAAAGCATCCACACTCAGCAATTCGCAAACATCGAAACGGTCGAATAGTCATCACATCCTTTACCGTGACGTCCGAATCGGACAAAGATATCGACGTAAATGGGGACGAAATTGCCTCGATGGGTGAAGGACAGGATTTTACCGATGCCAAAGAATCGCCCAAACTGCCTAGCTGTAATGTCTATCGTCAAGATACCAGGAAGTCTGGTCGTGAAAGACATCGGATCGCTAACATAAAAACTGCTGGGATATTATTCATCGTAACTATTGTATTCATCGTCGCGTTTCTGCCCGGATGGCTGATGGCAACAAAACTGATACCCCCGAACATTATTGTGTTCTATTGTTACTTTGTATATAATGTAGCTAACCCAGTCATTTACGCATTCTTTAATCAGTCGTTTCAAAAGGAAATGAAAACTGCTCTTAAATGTGTCGCGTAAAAACAGTTCAACCAGGATTTGCTTTTATAGTTAAACATGATTATTATGGATGATTGAATATCATATTGGTTTTAAGGATGTTTTTACAATAATGTAATGAATCAGTATCTTATGTTAATCTCGTAATACTAAATTCATAACGTTGTTAATAAAAAAAAAATCTGTTTTATTGTTCTATACTGACAGTACATTTATAATTTCTATTGTAAATCTTAGTAATGTACATATATCATGTTCGTATTTTTTTCTATACATGCCTTCACGGAGACTCAAAAACACGCAAGCAAAAAAATAGCATACTTCAATTAGAAGTTTACTGAAGAAACGCCCGTTCTCGAATCGGCGAATACATATAGCAGCGCCTAATGTGCATTACATTCGTAATTATTGTTTCCCGTATGACAACTTTTATTTTAAAACAGGCGTTAATAAAACGATACATATGTGTCAGGAACAATTAAATACACACTTTCGAAAAGAGTATCTTATGTTTGAAAATAAAATGTTGTATGTAAAGCCTAAATGTCCTTTAAATATTTAATATTAAATATTTTTGCAAACTACAAAAAAAATGTTTGAAATTTCAACAAATTATAACTTCTTATTAATGATATATATGACTTAAGGTATGTGTGTAGGTGACCCATTCTGTATGATTATGTATAATTCTCTTTTTTTATGTTGCGTAACCTGCGCCATAAATACTTCCTTTTCTGAATTCCCAACAAAATCAACTGATGGTTATTGCAAAAGCATGTGTAAATCAGCATTGATAACACACCGTATAATGAAAGCTATTTTACTTATGAGTGGAAAGGCATTGTTCTGCATTTCATTGTTGTCTGAAAATTACAAATAAAAAGTATAAACTCGAAGAGTAATTGTCCAGACCGTTCATACTGCGATGAAACGCAGCAAAATACTATTCAATATTTACAACACAAAGACGATAAAACATAATTTCACCACTCTAAAGAATACGCCGGATGTATATCCGCTGTTTAAACTTCATTTTATTTTGCCGTAGGGCTTCATATTTATTATATAACGCCGCCTGCATTATTTGTTGTTTTACATTAAAGAGAAATGCTCTGCTGATACAAACCTTGCGCGCAAACAATCAAATTGCATAGCAAAATAATCTTCACATTTAATGTTGATTTGGCATCATTTTGTATTATTAAAGTACTCGGTAACTTGCCTATTAAACATGACTAGCTTGGATTGGCTTCAATATAACAAACGATATGGTCGGCTTGGTTATACTTTTTATTTTCATGGTCACGGTTTTTGGAAATACAGTAGTTTCCTTGTATATATTACGTATTGCATGTTGAATTATTATGTCGCTTAGTTTGAAGCAAAGCTAGTTTGTTAGATAAATTTTGAAAATGAGTTTACGTTACTTTTTCTGATTTCTCAAAATATACTTTATTCGTATATATTATTTTGATATACAGTACGGGCTCGTTAATGACGTGAACACACAAATGTTACTATTCTAAACGTAAAATACGGCAAGCGATTTTTAACTATATTGTATCTACTCACACTTTGTGTGGTGTTTTTCGATTTCTATAGGCATGTCATTACTGTAGGTTGTGCATTTGTTATTCACCTGATGATTGTTTTTTAATTCCCTGTTTCGTTACTTAAGGTATCCTGAAATAAATCCTCGTTAAAAGATATCGACTCTTTGCTACGGTACTTAAATGTAACGCTTCAGAGGTTAAATCTGCTCATGTTGACACAAGTAGAACAGTTCACGTAGTAGACAAATGGTCAATGCAATGCACTCTTCAATCAATGATCTTTTTGTGAACGTATACTACGAAGTCAATGGTAAACGGAATGCAGTATTAAATTATTGCAGATGTGACTACTGCTTTATCATAACACACTGAATTATGCAATAGCAATCATACGTGTATTGCACCATTTTAAACATTGACACATATATGGACATTATCAAAGTATGTTAAATTAATTTAGGACAAGATAGTGCGTTTTTGATTTTAAAAAATCACTTCAATTTGTACTGATAAATAAAATTGAACTTCTTAGATTTCTCTGGACAGGAATACACATGCTAACATCATGACGTGACAGGATAGTTTATATACATGCGGTAACATATTGGAAGACACCGCGTTAATTTGAACCAGTGTCTTATTGCGACAAAACGAAAAAGCATAAATTCAATCACTGTGGGCCAGCATGCCAAAGTTACTGAAACACGTGCCTTATTTTGTTCTATAAGAACTTTATTACAAGGACAAAGGTGATATGGATATCATCTACTTGTCGTCTTTCGTCTGTTATATGTCTTTGTAATGTCTTATATAATAATGAAATAAGACAAGTTTGAATATTTTATGCTCTATTTTAACTGTGTTTGTCACACAACAATCACATTGTACGGTTAATTATTCGTTCGTGCTCGCTGACGAATGTCATCTGCACGACTATACAGTTCCGCTCACCTGTTTTCTCTTGATTGTTAATTGCAAACAGTGTCGTATTATGTCGTTAAAAATTAAATGAATTAGAAGATATAGTTCGATGTTTAAAAACAAACCCACACTCTGGGCAAGTATCACTGGGATTCATCTACATTTAAAACAACTTCACCCTTCATTGTGTCTCAATATTCTGAATTGGGACATGTTTTATCATTATTGTGTCAATGAAAAAATATTTTCGCTGTACGCGAAATTGAATTTTATTCAGACACATATCCTGAAAGACATCCTTTATAATTGATTTGATTCAATTGCCTTTTTTTCGTCGTTTTTATTTTATCTGACAGCTATTTTTCGAAGAGTCTTATATTCGATTCTTCTTGGAATGCCTTTTTCACTATTTGGGAGATTAAGCTTTCTGATTAACATGCTTCTTATAGTTTTTAAGGGATGAGTATCGTTACAAATATAATACAATAAAGTGTGACTTATTAAATATCTGTATAATATTTGAAAACGGTTAATTGAGCAAGCCCGAAATTTATTCTATTAATTGTTGTTTAATTTATGTTATCTCAAACGATAGTGTGGCATATGCTTCTCTATATTTGCAACAATATCTTGTCTGTTAAATTTCAACTCTGCGAATACTAAGTATGGACAATTCAGCGGGAATCTGTCAAATTACAGACAACGGCATACATCTTCGTGTCGTTATATTTTGATATAGTTCTCAAACGCTGTTGGGATTTCAGAAGGACATTTGTTCCCTAAAGGTTAATACATATTGTCATATCAACATCAGTTCTAACAAATATAAAGACAATAACAGGTTACTGCCGGATCGTTTTGTAATATATCAGGCAAGTCTTATTATAATATAACGGCGAGGCTTGCCGAGCCGTTATTTTTATTCGTGCGGAGCCTGATATATTACAAAAAGATCAGGCAGTAACCTGTTTTTCTGTTTGTCATACCTCTCTCTAAGTCCCCATTTAAAAGGAATAATGAAATAATATCGGTACGACGCTGCATTTTTAGCGGGAATGAATATGATATTTCACAAATGATTTACAGAGGTTTCGCTGTCCATCGCGCTACCATATTTCTAAGCCTCGCATGATAAACATGATTTTTATCCAAAACTCACATAATGTTATATTTATCCTATTATTTCCTCCGTTTTTCCATTAATAATTATCAAATATCGCATTTTCTGCCGATTTTGTTCTTCCGTATTTTTTTGGAAAAACTCGAGTGTGATCTAAAAATAGCGATAGTATAGAGCTCATCTGGGTTCACCGTCAGTTGTATTGTTACATTTGTATGTGCGTACAGTGTTATGTACTTGACTAATTATGCCATACAAGAAAGTTTTCATTAACTACATGTTCGTTACCAAATCAATGCACTCTTTCAGAAATAATACTGGTATGCAAATTGCCTTTTAAATTATTTTGCCGGAGGGTACGTGTCTATTTGGCCCTCAATATAATTAATAATGCAATATACCACGTGTTTTAATTAATTACATCAAAGCAACCATAACAACATACACTAACTGGTACCAAAGCAAAACAGGATATGTTCTACATTAAAAACTCAAGTAACGAGTATTAAAAAATGTTAATACATTTTATACAAAATGTTAATATGTAAAACATAAGTTGTTGTTTGCTATATCATTTATGATAAAGCATTTTATTTTGGATGCATCCAATTGACTTGCATATTATGTTGTGTTAATTATTACATTGTAATCATTTATTTGCATATGTAGCATTATTTAATAGTTTTTATCTAGAGATATTGATTCCTCTTAATCATCTTATTAACATTGTTCAATTTAATTGTATGAATACATAGTTTAGATGTTAGCACTTTTTTCAAATACTTCTGTTCTTTGCTAAACGCTTGAAGTTATACTTATCGAAAAATACCGTAATTGAACAACCCATTGCATGTATTTGATTAATGTATCGCAGTATTACTATGTTTGTATTGAAGATACAAATGAAACATGTTTGTAAAGCTTTTAGTTCTTACAGATGAGGTTAGTCATTATTCGTTGTTGATAAATTGTAAAAGTATGGGTAGCCAGAAAATTGTTATGTAGACCTAAATATACACATTGTGGAGAATGTAAGATTCAGACATTCACATGTTGACTTTAAATTTGAATTTGTAAAACATGAATAAAATAGTGTTAGCAAAATATATAATATTAATCAGGGAGTTAATCCGGCGGTAAAAATAAGAATTGCCCTTAACGGCTTATGGAGCTCTGAATGTTGTACACACATTCTAGCTCCATTATGCAGTATCTCTAACCACTCACACTATTGGTGATGCTGTACACACATTCTAGCTCCATTATGAAGTATCTCTAACCACTCAGACAATTGGTGATGCTTTACACACATTCTAGCTCCATTATGAAGTATCTCTAAGCACTCACACAATTGGTAATGCTGACCACAGCCACTTTTTTCTTGTGTGCATTTTTGGTGCGGGATGCGGCGCTATATTATATGCCCGGAAAATGTTCTGACGGTTTAATAAGGGGGGTGGGGTTTTAAAAAAGACCCCCCCGCTAATTTTACCGGGCTAATTTTGTTTTCAATATACAATGTCAAACACTAATTGTACTACGAGAGTTGTATCGCATAAGTCATTACAAAAAAATGGTATAAATAGGAGATGAATACGTTACTAAGTATCAGAACGTTCGTTCGGAAACATGTCTTGGTATAGTCGTTTTGCGAGGCTTAGAAAATCTGAACCACGAGCCTTCAGTCGATATCAAAATATGGACCAGAGACTTCGAACCTTTGAAAACAGGCCATCCAAACGCAGCGTGTCAAAGGAAGACCTGGCTAGCCAAGGGTTCATCTACGACCCTTGTGTCATTTCCGACACGAGAGAGAATTTCTCCGACACTATTTTTAATTGCGTTAGATGCGTGTTTTGCAATGCGCACATTTCCATTTGGAATATGGACAAAGTAGATGTGAGAGTTAGGCATCGACAGCTGTGCCCCGCTTGCCCTTTTGTGTTCGATTGGAACATGAACAAAGAAGAAATAGTGAGACTCAGTCATCGACGGTTTGGTCGTGCTTGTCCTTTTGAATTTGAATTTCTTGACTATGAGTTATGCGATAGGTACTTGGAAAACGAGTTTGAAAAGCAATATGAAAGAGATAATTATGGAATTGTGGAAACAGAAAGCGATCAAGATGTTCATTCTAGCGATGATAANTCGCAGATGATATAACAAATATATCATGCAGCGTTATATCAGGCAGATATCAATGTAGCGGTATGATAAAACTAAAGAACATCCTTTTGGATGTGTTTAGCATCACATCTCTAGACTTGATACGATGTGGATACCAACTTTGTTACCGGAAGATAAAGAAGTATCACGAGAGGCTCTTTTCATCGAAAGCATGTTGACGTTACGCATCGAAAGCATGTTGACTGTACGCATCGAAAGCATGTTGACTGAACTCATCGAAAACATGTTGACTGTACACATCGAAAGCATATTGACTGTACGCATCGAAAGCATTTTGATTGTACGCATCAAAAGCAAGTTGACTGTATGCATCGAAAGCATGTTGACTGTATGCATCGAAAGCATGTTGACTGTAGGCATCGAAAGCATGTTGACTGTACGCATCGAAAGCATGTTGACTGTAGGCATCGAAAGCATGTTGACTGTACGCATCGAAAGCATGTTGACTGTACGCATCGAAAGCATGTTGACTGTACGCATCGAAAGCCTGTTGACTGTAGGCATCGAAAGCATGTTGACTGTACGCATCGAAAGCATGTTGACTGTAGGCATCGAAAGCAAGTTGACTGTATAAGTGTCTATTTGTCCCTCAATATAATTAATAATGCAATATACCACGTGTTTAAATTATTTACAGCAAAGCAACCATAACAATGAAATAAATGTACACTAAACGGTACCAAGGCAAAACAGGATATGTTCTACATTAAACACTCTAGTAACGAGTATTCAAAACTGTAAATACATTTTATAAAAAATGTAAATATGTAAAACATAACTTGTTGTTTGCTATATTATTTAAGATAATGCATTTTATTTTGGATGCATCCAATTGACTTGCATATTATGTTGTGTTAATTATTACATTGTAATCATTTATTTGCATATGTAGCATTATTTGATAGTTTTTAACTAGAGATATTGATTCCTCTTAATCATCTTATTAACATTGTTCAAAGGAATTGTATGCATTAATAGTTTAGATGTTAGCACTTTTTTTCAAATACTTCTGTTCTTTGCTAAACGCTTAAAGTTAAACTTCTCGAAAAAAACGTAATTGAACAACCCATTGTATTTATTTGATTAATGTCTCGCAGTATTACTATGTTTGTATTGAAGATACAAATGAAACATGTTTGAGAAGCTTTTACAGATGAGGTTAGTCATTATTCGTTGTTGATAAATTATAAAAGTATGGCTAGCCAGAAAATTGTTATGTAGACCTAAATATACACATTGTGGGGAATGTAAGATTCAGACATTCACATGTTGACTTTAAATTTGAATTTGTAAAACATGAATAAAATAGTGTTCGCAAAATATATAATATAAATAAGGGAGTTAATCCGGTGGTAAAAATAAAAATTGCCCTTAACGGTTTATGGAGCTCTGAATGTTGTACACACATTCTAGCTACATTATGAAGTATCTCTAACCACTCACACTATTTGTGATGCTGTACACACATTCTAGCTCCATTATGAAGTATATATAACCACTCATACAAATGGTGATGCTGTACACACATTCTAGCTCCATTATGAAGTATCTCTAAGCACTCACACAATTTGTGATGCTGTACACACATTATAGCTCCATTATGAAGTATCTCTAACCACACATTGTCTAGCTCCATTATGAAGTCTCTCTAACCATTCACACTAGCTCCATTATGAAGTATCTTTACCCACAAACATTCTAGCTCCATTATGAAGTATCTCTTGCCACACACATTCTAGCTCCATTATGAAGTATATCTAACCACTCACACTAGCTCCATTATGAAGTATCTCTAACCACTCACACTAGCTCCATTATGAAGTACCTCTTACAACTCACAGTAGCTCCATTATGAAGTATCTCTAACCACTCACACTAGCTCCATTATGAAGTATCTCTAACCATTCACACTAGCTCCATTATGAAGTATATCGAACCACTAACAATAACTCAGCTATGAAGTATCTCTAACCACTCACACTAGCTCCATTATGAAGTATCTCTAACCATTTACACTAGCTCCATTATGAAGTATCTCTAACCACTCACACTAGCTCCATTATGAAGTATCTCTAACCACTCACACTAGCTCCATTATGAAGTATCTCTTACCACTCACCCTAGCTCCATTATGACGTATCTCTAACCACTCACACTGGCTCCATTTTGAAGTATCTCTAACCACTCACACTAGCTACATTATGAAGTATCTCTAACCACTCACACTAGCTCCATTATGAAGTATCTCTAACCACTCACACTAGCTACATTATAAAATATCTCTAACCAAGCACACGCTCCATTATGAAGTTTCTCTAACCACTCACACTAGCTCCATTATGACGTATCTCTAACCACTCACACTAGCTCCAATATGAAGTATCTCTAACCACTCACACTAGCTCCATTATGAAGTATCTCTTACAACTCACAGTAGCTCCATTATGAAGTATCTCTAACCACTCACACTAGCTCCATTAGAAGTATCTCTAACCATTCACACTAGCTCCATTATGAAGTATATCGAACCACTAACAATAACTCAACTATGAAGTATCTCTAACCACTCACACTAGCTCCATTATGAAGTATCTCTAACCGCTTACACTAGCTTAATTATGAAGTTTCTCTAACCACTCACATTAGCTTCATTATGAAGTATCTCTAACCATTCACACTAGCTCCATTATGAAGTATCTCTTACCACTCACACTAGCTTCATTACGAAGTATCTCTTACCACTCACACTAACTCCATTATGAAGTATCTCTAACCACTCACACAATTGGAGCAAATACTCAAGAAATTTCAGTATATTTAATTATTAATAATAATATCATGGGCACTTTGTACAAACAATAAACGAATACGAATTGCAGCTGAATAGCGATAAACGTTTATAATTAATATATATATATATATATATATATAGTGTTTCAGCACAGTTTGTTTTAAACAAGTGTTTGTTTTTAAACAGGCTACGCAAACACATTGTACTAAGTATGAGTGTTGCACTAAATCATAAGTGTTCATGTACATATAAGTATATCCTGTCACTAG
Organism: Dreissena rostriformis; assembly: GCA_007657795.1. Taxonomy (NCBI): domain Eukaryota; kingdom Metazoa; phylum Mollusca; class Bivalvia; order Myida; family Dreissenidae; genus Dreissena; species Dreissena rostriformis. The sequence continues at coordinate 212,262 of VMBQ01000085.1, forward strand.
ATATATAACGATAATGAAAACACAACATTGACTTATCGTATACTAAACCGATTACATAAAATGTCTGTAATCGCAATAATGACTTTTGCTTATTCGTATGCTTTCTGGACAAAAATACGATTACAATTAAGATAATTAAGAACATCGGTATTGCGAAACGCTGCCATTTAAAAGAATAAACGAGCGCAGCTTATTGACAAGTAATTGAGATCGGAAACATTCATACGTCTTGACAGTTATGTCACATTATATAAATGTCATTTTATTTTATCCGAACAATAAAACAGACATACATACACGCTTATAATATACATAGCATTTTAACGACAGGCATTTAATGTGTACATCAACTAAGATATTCCGTAAGATATTACATACATACATGCAAGCATGTTTGTTATTTACAGAGTATTTTAAGTACATGTATTTTAGTAGAACATGCATAAGGTTAAACACATGCATTCATATACAATTTATGGTGTTTAATATTTTAAGAATTATAACAACAAAACCTCATTTGCACATGCATATTATAACGCTTCAGTTATAAGTATGTATATCTTTTATCTGTTATATATATACACGTTCGAAAGGTTATTTAGGTGCTGAATTGCATTGTGTAAAATGCATTATTAATGCAGACTTTACAAAACAAATGATGATAAACAATGTCTGTATTATCAATATTACATGCTACGAGTAGTGATGTCATAATGGGAGATGTCTACACATAGTTGTATAAGGGACCAGTCTCGTAATTCATCATCTGTGTTAATTGTGGTTTTATATATTTCAAAAATGTGTTTCAAACTTTGTACATGTCCCAAAGGTGAAGAGAGTATGTTTTTTGTCAAACAATAACACATATACCGTTTAATTAATAGACACGAAATGTTTAAATCATTCTTTTTGGGGTCGTGATTCCAAGTATAAGATCCTGACATGTTATCGGAATAGTTAAGCTTTGTCTTCTTCTATGAATAGTCTTAACATTATATTTTCGACGTCATTATTACAAAATGTACGTAAATTAGTGGCAACTATTTTACTTTTTAACATAATAGATTTTGTTCCTAAGATTAAGTGGACAATTCTGCACTGGAACCATCTAATTATATGTATCTTTAGTTAGGTTGAACACAATTTCATGTACGTTTTTCCAGTCAATATTAAAACATTCTGAATTCCATTTTGTTTGACCAGCAATGTTTTAATCATTGTGCTATTCATTCGTGTCGATGATTGATGCGTTATATGTTACACTCAGACCTCAACACATATATTAGTTGTTCGACGGATGTTAGCCCTCAATTGTGGAGCAAGCGAGCGAAATATGAATAAGTATGTTGCTCAATGTCTGATAAAATCCGAAGAAAGCGTTAAGCGCAGAATAAAAACATAAACTACGGGTACCTTTTCTAATGCGTTCCATTTTCATTTTGATATATAATTTAAATACTTTCACATTAATAATTGTATTTACATTAATACCAATATATTAAAAGACCGTAAAATGCTACGTCGATCCATACTCATACGATAACATAATATACTTGTATTTGAAATGTTCTAGTTATAGTCATTTATATCATCCGCTTTGAAAATGGGGGCATATTATACAGAACAGAACATAACAGATAGTTTATTCACTTATTTTTTTTTACAGGTCATCGTGATTCATAATATTGGACCTTCTTAAAGTTGCTTTCCTAAATCACGCTTAATTCTGAAAGTCTAATAAACGACATAACTGTAAATGTTGAATATTTACTAAAACATCGCATATCGGAGAATCTTAATAGAAGATCGATGATAATGTGAACAAAAATTAAAAAAAAACGTTATGTGCTGTATCCGTTTATAAAATCCCTATAGTTATAAGTGCAATCTAATTCAATCCGACCTGATCAAAATTCTATATCATATCTAATAAGTGTGTAGTGTGGTAAATCTTAGACCAAAACGTTTCATAAAATGAGACGTCCAAAAAATAATACTGCGTACTAATAAAAACTGCAAACATCTGCCGATGTAGATGATTTCTACATCTGACTGATGAAAAACTAATTAATCTGTTGTACGTATAAGAGCATATTGCTCATATGTATATGCAAATATATATTGTTACTTACGGCGAAAATCGAATATTGCATCTAAAATTGCTTGTAAAATCTTACCAACGTGCAGATCTTATAAACAACAAATAGCAACATATCATGTACACCTCTCAGTTTGAAAGTGTGGATAATATGCAATCGCCAGTATGATTTATGTTGATATTTGATACAAATAAAACATAAGCACACACAATAAAGTATGACTAATGATACATTGAAACTATAAGTATGTGCAAGTGGCAATTGAATGTGGCCACTGTTAAATCAATCCCACATTCGGTCCAGATCCGACATTAAAATGTTGGAAAATAAGAAGCAACACGTTTTTGCTACTAGAATTTACCATCAGTTGATCAACACATATCAAACTGCTGTAGTGCCATAATGCCCGTTCATATGTTCTCAGCATTCGTGTATTAATTGAATAAAATACTGCTAAACATTACACTGTCTTATTGACGCTTAATTAATATGAACCGATGTTTTATATATATGTATATTGTATTTGACTGTTATACTGTGTAAATTCTTAACCTGTATATATTGTTTATAGAATGACACAGGATGAATCATGGACTCTTGTTGATTAGATTATTCACCGACACATATGAACAGCCATCCTCGTTCCTTATGCATTGTGTCCTTATACAACACCGTGCACCTTCGCCATTTGTGTAATGTACTGTCTATACGTTATGTTTCTAGTAAACGCATGATAGTGGTTCAAACCAATTTGCATTAGTCTAATTGAATGTATGTATTCCCACGTACGTAATTAAAGAACTCTAAATTCTTGTACTCAGTTTTATATCGGTCATGGGCTATGGGTAAACAATAATAATACATTTATCGCGTGTCATCCTCAAAACGTGCACAACCCACGAAACAATCGTTTGATTATATCCCCGTCACATCGGATGGGCGTTCCATCCACGGTAAAAAATTAGGTACAATATAAATAATATTTTCTATCGAGGAATGCAGTCTAAAAAGGCTAACAATATTCGCGAAATATTCTACATCACTAATGCATGTTGATGTAAACACACCACATATTGTGGAATTGAACGATAAGGATTACCGTACATATGCAATTATATCATGTTAGACAAATAACCAAATATACCTTATTGATTCCAATTAAAGTGCATCATACATGCAACGTTCTATGTATCATTATACATGGTAGTTTCAAATATGTTAGGTTCCGTCATAACCTTCCCAAAATAGGCAATGCAATCAGTCCAATAACAACAATATATATAACGTTGTCAGAATAAAACGCAATGCACTTTCTCTGTCTTACGTTTTTTTTTTTCAATACAATCAAATAGTCCAATACTAACATGACCAATATAAACTACGTTGAAATAAACACAGTCCGTTTCGAGCATTAGGTTTCTTCAAACAAGTTGACCCGCAATTCTTGCTGCTGTTTGTGTTATATAGACATAAAATGAGCGGAAAATGTTGTTTGTTATGTAAGTTCTGTTTTAAGTGTATGAGTGGCTAATGAAGTGTTTTAACATTATCAAGCAACATGGGACGTCATTGATTAAAAGGTCAATAAAGTAATATTCTTGCATTTCGCCAGGTCAGCAAACACTATTCAAGTAAGTGTGCATCCTATCCTAGAAATTGTCAAAGTTTGGTTTTAGGAAATAGTATGGACATATGACATATAGATATACTCGTATTCTGAACGACAGCTTAACCTTCAATTTCGTATATTTCTTTATTCAACGAGTGTACAATGTTAAGAGAGAATTGATAGTTTAGAAATGTCAACATACACATATGTACACATATCCGACAATACATTGACATTTGCATGACGATGTTTGAGAGTTAATAGTTGAATAGTTTTTTTCTTCCAAATGGACAGGTAAGATAACATCCAAAATCAAAACACAATTACAATGTGGTACGATGCAACCATGGATTTCTCCCAATAATTACCGACTGTGATGACAGCTATTTCTTAAACTTAACATAATTTGTCCATATATATTATTTCAGCAGAAGAGATTTATAGAACCTTTGATAAAAGCGTTTGATTACAATTGGGCCACGTATGCGAGCGATGTATGTTTAAACGTGTTAGAATATAATAGTGGTGTTCCGTTGAGTTTTTTTAAGACTTTTATTTGATGAAGTATGTGTGGAATACTTGTATTCTTTAGTTGAAATGTTTCGAGAAGCTCACGATATTGTGTAGTTTTTTTACAAACCAGCATGAAAATGTACGTCGGTCGCCTCTAATGTAATTTCCATTTAATAGCCCGCGAAAAATCTATGGTGACAAACGCTTCCGTTTACATATGGCGTAATGCGAATTGACATTTAGAAAGTACGGAAACAGTGCGTAAGTGCATTATTTCTAGACGTCAGCATATTCGGTTGATACCCTCTAGGTAAGGTTTACTGAGTTACAGTTATTAATGCATACAATTATAACAAAACAAACCAGTATTTTATGACGTCTAGAAATCGTTTCTATATATTAAACACACCTTTTAACAATAATAGTCAAAACTGAAAGCCTTCTTTAACTAGCGGGCGCAGTGTGGAAAAACAATGTCATTTATTCTGACAGTTCCCGCTATATGTTTTCATCTACTATAGTGAATGCTCATATCAGAGTCGTATACCGTGTAGACATATGTATTTCTAATACGCAAAATCACACAATATTTTCAAATATTTAGTGAGATAACATCTATTATCCGAATTGATTTCACGTTTGATTTAAGTTGCCCGGCAAACAAAGGATCACTGTTTGAGGTCAATTTCTCACTTAAAGTCTGTAATAATGGACGCTATAAGTAAAGACGGATCAGTGTCAAATAGGTTTATAAGTTTGGTTGCAGGAGATTAAAGTAAAGAACGACATGCATTGTGGGCGGNATAGTTTGGTTTTACGAAATAGTTTGGACATATAACATATAGATATACTCGTTTTCTAAACGACAGCTTAACCTTCAATTTCGTTTATTTCTTTATTCAACGAGTGTACAATGTTAAGAGAGAATTGATAGTTTACAAAATTCAACATACACATATGTACACATATCCGACAAAACATTGAAATTTGCATGGCAATGTTTGAGAGTTTATAGTTGAATAGTTTTTTTCCAAATGGACAGGTAAGATAACATCCCAAATCAAAACACAATTTCAATGTGGTACGATGCAACCATGGATTTCTCGCAATAATTACCGACTGTCAGCAGAAGGGTTTAATAGAACCTTTGATAAAAGCGTTTGATTACAATTGGGCCACGTATGCGAGCGATGTATGTTAAAACGTGTTAGAATATAATAGTGGTGTTCCATTGAGTTTTTTAAGACTATTATTTGATGAAGTATGTGTGGAATACTTGTATTCTTTATTTGAAATGTTTCGAGAATTTCACGATATTGTGTAGTTTTTTTACAAACCAGCATAAAAAAGTACGTCGGTCGCCTCTAATGTAATTTCCATTTAATAGCCCGCGAAAAATCTATGGTGACAAACGCTTCCGTTTACATATGGCGTAATGCGAGTTGACATTAAGAAAGTACGGAAACAGTGCGTAAGTGCATTATTTCTAGACGTCAGCATATTCGGTTTATACACTTCAGGTTAGGTTTACTGAGTAACAGTTATTAATGCATACAATTATAACAAAACAAACCAGTATTTTATGACGTTTAGAAATCGTTTCTATATATATAAGTCAAAACTGAAAGCCTTCTTTAACTAGCGGGCGCAGTGTGGAAAAACAATGTCATTTATTCTGACACTTCCCGCTATATGTATTCATCTACTATAGTGTTTGCTCATATCAGAGTCGTATACCGTGTAGACAAATGTATTCCTAATACGCAAAATCACACAATATTTTCAAATATTTAGTGAGATAACATCTATTGTCCGAATTGATTTCACGTTTGATTTAAGTTGCCCGGCAAACAAAGGATCACTGTTTGAGGACAATTTCTCACGGAAAGTCTGTAATAATGGACGCTATAAGTAAAGACAGATCAGTGTCAAATAGGTTTATAAGTTTGGTTGCAGGAGATTAAAGTAAAGAACGACATGCGTTGTGGGCGGTAGCATTTGTATACGAAATTAAGAATTATCGTATAATGCTTTTGTCATATGATATGTGTAGCAATTCAAACACATGTAATGGAAATGCATTTTAATAACTATCAACGTGTTGTTAATCTCCGTCTATTTATATAATGAACTTGTTAATAAATGAATATATATGCCTTATACGTTAGTGGGATTTTAATCATGTTTTGGCACACGTGTTGCAATAATCAAGTTTGAAATAACATCCAAAGGCAAGCTTTCACTAACGATAGTATAATACGAATTATATTCAAAATTTCTAAAAGTATTTATCGATGTACCAAATACAATGGTGCCAACAACGGAATTAATTTAGCAATATAATTTCCCATGATGCATCCCATCTGGAGCGATATGTTCAGTAAAGCCATATGATACCCGTCAATGTTATAACAAACATAAATCTAACAATTTGTTAATGTGTTCCGTAATATCGGGGTATTTGTTTTGAAGATAATTGATGCTTAAAACTATTGTGAGACTCAAAATAAACAGACAGTTTCAAAATCGATACCCTAAGATGCTGTTTGAAGTTCAGTGCCATTTATTTATAAGCCACGTCTACAAGTACGTCAAAGATGATAAGGCGCGTGTTAACGCTCCTTTAAAGTAATTATATTCTGCAAAACCAGTTTTTTAAATAATTTAGATAATTGACAAATTTGCATCTAGTAACCAATAGTTAATCTCCTCTCACATGAGTAATAAATCACCAATCATATGATTTATCCAAACTGTTTTCCTTAGGGTTTTTTGATGATCGAAGTGAATTTACATTTTCATAACTAAATATATTACTATATTTTCATAGTAACACTTTGCTTAAGCAATTCTTTTATTTTTCATTGGTTTTCCCTACATAAAAAAACGATGTGAATATCTGATGCGAAATAGATTTACCAAAATGGTGTTAATTGGAGTTTTTAACAATCATGAGTCAGAAATCGTTAACTTAAAAATGACCTCAAATTTAGAAGCATTACAGACAAAGCGCCATATATTTGCATCTGTGCGACATAATTAAAGGAATTTTGTGAGACCCTACCTGGATAGCGACAGCAGAACAATGTCATCAGCCTTCGTCGGGAAGTACAACGCAAGGACGCAAATGTATATGCGTGATGTTAGAAAGAAAGCCTGTAATTGCGCATGTTGATTGTGCATTACACCGATTTAAATGTCAGTCACGCGAGTGTCGTGTTAGTTTTGTGAATACAATTTCATACATGAAATATCTGTTAGAAACATATTCTGCATTAGTTAGCTAACATTCAAATTTGACAAATATACCATGATCTGCGACATGTTTTTCAAGTCAAGGACGGAATAGAAGTGTAAGTTGTTCTGCAATAAACCATGTTCTGAGCCTTATGATGTGACAGTAGCTCCGGAACTTTGTAGACATTGTTCAGTAAGATGCACGTGATTGAATACGCAATCTAGCAAACACATATGTTTTCATCATGCAACGATGTGAAAGCACATTCAAGTGCTGTTGCACATCGTCTATAAGAGACTGTATTATCATCAAAGTCATTTTCTGAATATTTGATTTAATATAATAACAAGATCAAAAGTTGGAGAAAAAAAACTTCATCAAAACACGTGAGCCGGACAGATACCCTCAAGTATGTATGTCTTTCTGATAGTTTGGCATAGGCGAGCATTATGCCCATTCCAGCCTGGAAATTTGTACTCGCAGAATTACGTCATCCAGGGCATAGACCCTTCCATCATTAAATCAATCCGTATATTATGTTTTAACAGTTTGTTTAGTGATAACATTAATAAATACTATTTATTGTAGCCCATTCGTGTGTCATCAACGAGTGTATATATAATTTTATTGAATTATTCAAAGGTATATTTGAAAGTAAATCTTGCATTTTGATAAAAAAAACTTTAAAATTGGAAGCAATTGTTGCTTATCATCATTGGGGCCAGTGCTCGGAAGTACAAAGAATCATGATGGACTTTGAGCTACCGATATGTTTATGCCCATGCGTAAAGACCTTTTTATCGATTCCGTTTGCAAATATTATATGTATGTTAGCATGCTTTTGATAGTGACAATATGATTTCAACAACGTCTTATACTAAATTGCATCATATTCGTTATTCGAACATAAACATGTATGTGTGTTTTACACTAATCATTTTTAAAGTCATCTTACATAATTCTAAATATGGCAGACATTTTCTAGTTCATGTTTGATTAGGTGAGTTACATTCATCGATGCCTAAAAAAAGAAACAACATACAACAATCGTGTATGGCGTACGGAAAATGAGTTTCAGATTGTTCAATTTTCAAACATATATGGTAATGTATCGTCGTAAAGATGTATATTTGTAGACATATCTTACACAACTAAAAGCTGGTTGGAAATATTGGGAATGTAGTTCTGTGGCATAATGCTATCTGGTGCGTATGAATACACTACTAACATTATACACCAGTAAATACGTTTTTAAAATGCTCTGCGTTGAACAAAATTGTGCGATGAAATGAGAGAGTCGGCACCGATTAATGAGATATTTTATAATCTATTTTCTATTAGTACGTGCAGTAAAGATGCAAGATTAAAAACACTTTCCCGTAAAATATTTATTTTTGCGGAGTATTCTCTGCATAAACTATTTTGAGCAGGAGTAGCTTTTTAATGGAAAAACACATCACACAGTATACCTTTCATCTGCTTATACTTCACGATATTGTTTTATTTGTCATGCTTGAGTTACCATTTTGCGCACGTGATTGTCAACATTTGACTGATCCATGATATATATATAGCTTCCATAGAACAGCAAAGAGAATAAGCAGAAAACTCATGCATCTGAAGACACATGCAGATATGCTCTGACCGTCTCTAGTTCTTCATTCTGTATCTTCCGACACACAAATGCCATCTTACTTTTTGTAGTCGAGCCAAATGCCGGTATAGATGAAATTCAATTACTATTTTTCAGGGTTGTGCATGTTTAACATTTGCAAATACAATTAAATGTATTCCAGTCCATCGAATTCCTGTTTAAGACATAATTAAATCGGCACGTTTCGCTTTGGCTGCGGCTAAAGAGCACCACTGTCAATGTACACAATATCTACATATTTCAATCTTGCTTGATACGAATGCAATAACGTTGCTCAGCAGCTTCGGCTTTACCATACTTCATGTTAATTCAAAACATCAGAAAAAAAGTCAATGGCATCATAACATATTTCAGAAATGAAAAAATTATATTTTAAGATGTTGACAGTTTTTTGACGCAATGTGGAACTTTATAAAACACACTATTTTAGTTCAATGCAAGTATGACAAAATTGTGATTGCAAGTGCATGTTTGTAGAAATTATTGCACACATATGCTGACATTCTATTATGAATTAGTGTTCGTTCGAGCGCAAACACATCTGATCGTGTGAATTTTAATATACATGGGCGTTTAGCGAATTGCATTGAGCAATCGGAAAGATCGTATTAGTGTGTTTGATTAATAGCAAGATCTTATTAGTGTGTTTTATTAATAGCAAAGTAGAATTTGCGTCAAGAGGAAATGGAATCAGAACATTGGCGAAATAAGATATTTTTAGATGTGCAACTACTTTGTGTGTGTACAGTTTAAGACACATTTTCAAATTGAATGTACACTCTTGGGAAATCCTCCAAATTTCGGTGTAGATTATTCAATGCGAAAAATTGACACAACTATGGCTTCTGCAAGTATGTCAGAATCAACATAATCATAAGAATAAGTTAGTTGTGTATTACATACTATTTGATGTATGGAACCATTGACGTTTAATTCGTTATTTTTCTGTTTATATTCAGATGTAGATTTAAGATTCAGAATATTTAATTTTACAATAAACACCCTACAAACATGTAATACCCTAACAAACGTGGTACATTTTTTTTGTAAAAAAAATGTGAATGTACATAATATACTATACCGTAACTGCGGTCAGTAATATGTCAGACAGGCAATTTTAAGTAAGTAAATTATGTGTTCCTGTTTGCGTTTTTTACTTGAAATGCGATGCTATGATGTTAAGGGGAATAAGTGTGTGTTATATTATTGTTGGACTACATTCGAGGTTTAACATGCGTTTCAATCGGTTTAACCCCCGATGCTTTGCATTGACCGATTGTATATGGTAACACCATCTTTATTTAATAAACAAAACAAAAATAATAAAATAATAATTTAATTTCTAATAATAGTATAATTTGCGAAAGTTTGAATCATTACATGTAGTGTCATTAATTGTACAAACACGTGTTCATTTTACATAAAAGACTAGCGATGGGTAACTAGACATGCTTTCCTTTTAATGTATGTTGAGTTTTTCTCTAAATAAATATTTAAAGACTTTTCAACGTTTAAGACTTGTACAACGTGTCAAACGAGACGTATATCTGAAGTGGAGTATTAATTCCGTAAAAGCAAACGTGATGTGTTTATAGTTACGGAAGCTTTCTCTTGTGAATTATGTCACAATAATATGATATTAATTGAAAGATCACGTTTAATTTGTGAAGGTTAAGTGCATATTAAACATTATGACAATCTATTGTACTGTGTTTGCCAATTTTGTAAACTGTTGGTTTAGTATGTTAGTATATTTAATTGATTAATTAGCCGGTTCATTACGTTATTGATCAATATAACTTTAATAAAAACTCCAAGCATACATAGATGGATGCTATAGACTCATAAACCTATACAACACGAACAATTCTGTGCATGCTTTAAAAGAATTTATTCCAAAATAACGTGTGTTTCACTGATACTTCGTGGATAAATACTGTTATTAAAGGGACTTGTTCACAGATTTTGGCCTGTTTTGAAGTTTGTCATTTAATGCTTTAAATTGATAAATTTAAACATCAGAACTAAAGAGCTACAATATAAAAAGAAGAATAAGAGAAAACAAAGAAAAAAAAAAGAGTAAACAAAGTTAACCACACCAGAGCTGGAATCACTGACCCATGGAGTAAAAGTCAAGCGCCGAAACCACTCAGCCATCCGTCTTCACGTGTGTATGGGTTTAATTCAGAGGTTATGTTAAAATTGTGGTACACGCACTTATATCAATTAGTATGTTTTAATACAAGTTATACGCTCACTTACTTAAACAAATGTGGCGTGTTCTGAGAAAACTGGTCAAAATGCTTGTGCGTAAATTGCCATCCCAGATTAGCCTGTGCAGTCCGCACAGGCTTATCAGGGACGCCAATTTCCGCTTTTATGGAATTTTTCGTTTAAATGGTGTCTCTTCTTAGCGAAATCCAGTTTAGGCGGAAAGTGTCGGACTGCACAGGCTAATCTGGGATGACACTTTACGCACAAGCATTTTGCCCAGTTTTCTCAGAACACGCCACATTTACTTGTGCATATTTACAAGTAGATTTTTAATGAGCATTTTTTCGCTATCCATGTATTAGGAAATTGGTAGTGGCCTTTGTTACTGTGTATGTATTACGTTATAAGATCGACATATAAACGCTGATTAACTCGCTTTATTTTGTTTATTGTATGCGCATTCGATTGATTTAAACCAATTTCCATTAGTCTAATTGAGAGTATGTATTCCCACGTAAGTCATTAAATAACACTTTATTGTCTTGAAGCAGTGTTAAAGCGGTCCTGAACTATGGATTAACAATTGCACTACTATAATAACGTTTCACCCTCCTCAACCATACACACTCCACGATGAAAGCGTTCCATAATGTTTCCTATAATGAACTGCATACGCAAGGTTAATATAATTCGCGATATGTTCTACATTACTGATGAATATGGATGTACACACGATACATAGCGTGTAATGTAAAGATGATCATAACCATACGTACGACTATATCGTGTTAGAACAATGGCCACACATACCACACATACTTTCTTTATTCAGATGAAAATGCATCATAATTCCATCGTACAATGTAGCATTATAAATGGTTGTTTAATAAAAGAACTATGTGTCCCTATAACCCCCCAAAGTACGCAATGCTTTCAGTCGAATAAAAACAATACATTAAATCTTGTCAAATACAATGGTTTTTTTTTACCTTACGTCTTTATATTAAATACAATGTGATAATTCAATATGGCCATGACCAATATAAATACATTTACATAAACAGTGTCCGTTTCAGTCTTTAAGTTTCTTCAACAATAAAGCTTTAATTTCCGAAATGCTTGCTGCTGTTTGTGTTCTGACTTTAGCTGTAGTTAGTGTTCGTTCTGTAAGTTCGTATATAAGTGCACGGATGAGTAGTCGATTGTTTTAACAAACAACATTGGACGTCATTGATTTAAATGTCATCCACATATTCTAGTATTTCAAGGTCAACAAAAACTATATTTTAATGTTCACCTAAGCTGTCAATGCTTCTATGAATCAATGGCATCGTTGTTCTAAAAGGAAGTATGATGAACCCTATCCGAGATATTGGGATATATAGGTTTAACACAATATAACAAAAAGTATTTTGTAGACAAGGTTAACCTCCGATTTTGTTTATTTTTTTATTTAATGTGTGCAGCATTGTAAGGGAGCATTGCTTTTTATGAACATAAAATCTTCACTTATTACATTCGATAATACATATATATTCGCATTACGTAGTATAAGAGCTTGCAACCAATTACAACCACTGGAATACTTTTCCCAAATGGAAGAGGTAAGATTACATCCCAAGTTAAAGCATAATCGCGATGTAATACGACGCAACCATGGATTTCTCTTAATGATCACCGACTATAAGGGACGCTTCTTTTGAAGACTGTTATTCGATCAAATGTGTGTGGTTGACTTTAATTACTTTAGTAAGCTGCTTTTAAATAGTAGTTACCACGATTTTAAACCCGCGCATTGAAACATTTTGCAATGAAAACTCTATTATTTCGGATGCGCAGTTCGGATTTAGGAAAGGTAATTCAACTATTGATGCTATTAATATATTGATATCGATTCTACAAAAGTATTTAAATGAAAATTAATGTCTATATGTTCATATGTTTTGATAGTATATACCGCAATGCATTATCATGATTGAAAATGTTTAAGTCTGGTATACAAGGTAACTTGCTTAAAATAGTAAAAGATAAGTATGCGAATGTTAAGTCAAGTGTTAAATCGTGTTCATCGTATTCAGATTAGTTTAGTTATGCGGTTTGACTGAGGCAAGAGGAGGTATTGTCACCGATTTTGTTTTCTTTATTTGTTGTTGATCTTGAACTTTACCTTCAAGATAACATTAACTCTGGTTTGAGTATAGATGCTATTGCGTTGATTGTATTATTATTTGCTGATGTCATTGCCATTTGAGACAAGTCACCTGCTTACGTCCAATCACATTTAGATAAAAAATATATTTAAACTGCAATGCTTGGATGCTGAATGTTAACACTGCAAAAACTAAAGTAATGGTATTTCGGAAACGAGGAGAATTAAATAAAAATAAAAATGGTCGAACAATGGTACTGATATTGAAGTTGTTAATAACTTCAACTATCTAGACACGGTGTGGAGTTATACTGGAACTTTAAATTAAACCAAGAACATTTGGTTGGTCAAGCCCTTAATGCATTAAACACAATACTGATAAAATATCATGACTTTGATATAACACCAAAAATATTCTGTCAGTTGTTTGACTCTTTTGCGGGTTCTTTATTAAATTATGCTTCTTAGGTGTAGCGTTTCACAAAGTCAGATGATATTGAACATATACGTTTAAAATTTTACAAACGATTGCTTCAGGTCAAAATAAATGCATGTAATGTTGGTGTTTATGGAGAATTAGGTAGATATCCATTGTATGTAAACAGGTATGTTAAAGTTATAAAGTTTTAATTAAAATAACTAATAACGAAAATAGTATTATGCAAATTATTTACAAACAAGCTTTACACGATTGTAATAAAGGTTATACAAATTGGGTCACAAATGTTAAGAACATGTTAAATATTTATGGATTTGCTTATGCATTTGAAAATCCAAACGTTTTGCAGGTAAATAGTTTTGTTAGAGAGTTCAAATGAAGACTTTTTGGCAATTTTGAACATGAATGGTATAGTAAAATGAATAACAGTTCTGTATCAGATATGTATAAAATGTATAAATCCTCGTTGGAATTCAAGGAATATTAAGACTTACTTCCTAGACGTCTGCGTTCATTTAATATGCTCAGAATAACATTCCACGAAATGAAAAATAGTGTTTATGCTTTTATTCCGTTGATTTTAGAAGACGAATACCACTGTATATGTATATGCCGCTGTTACGTAGATGTAAGAAAACAATATATTAGCCGTATATTTTATATCAACCCATCTGATTATAAATACCGCAAGTTATAAGTATCAAGTGATAGAGAAGTAAATTCAAAAGTATGTAAATATATCAAAGAAGCCTAAGTTGTTAGAAATATGATCCTAAATAATACTGATTAATAAATTCCATCAACCCCCGATAGAATTTACGTGTTCTTGTCATATTTTGTATGTTTAGTTGTATTTGTATTTTTTAATTAACTCTTATGTTACGAAATGTTATGTTATTTTTCGTATTCACGTGACAGAAGATAATTTGTAGTTTTGAGTATGAAGACGATGTTTTGTTGTATAAGTCTGAATAAACCATCTGTCTGTCTGTTTGTCTTTAATTCTTCGATTAAAAAAAATTTCTTCACACTAACGATATTGTATTGTTGTTTTTATTTTACAAACCAGCATGTTATACAAGTTGGTTGTCTGTCGTGTTATTGTCATATAAAAGCCCGTGACAAATCTAATCTGACAAGAGATTCCGTTTACAAATGGCTTAATGCGAATCGACATTTTAGGACTTTGGAAAAAGCTTTTAGTTGTACATTGTATAGACTTCAGCGCATTGGGTGTATGCACTTTATGTTAGGTTTACTGAGTTACATTGTTTCAGCTTAATAAGTTGTTTATACATGCCCAATTTAATACAAAGACGTATTATGAGTATTATTCATAATGTCAAATCTTCTCTAACTAGCGGACACACTGTGGAGAAAACGATGTAATGTGATGTGATACTTTCCCATTAACATTGCTCATATACAATTATAGTGTTTGCTCAAATCAGACGTATCTCGTAGACATATTTATTTATAATTCCTAATACGCAAAACCAGACAATATTCAAATTTTCAGTATGATACCATCTATTGTCCTAATTGATGTCATATGTGATTAAATATTCCTCGACAGACGTAAGGCCTTTGTTTAAGGACAATTACTCAAATTCGGATATTATTAGTAAGGTAACTGTTGTTAAATAGTTATTCATGTGTGGTTGCAGGATGAAATAGTAACGAATGGCATCCATTTTGGACGGCAACATTTGTATACGAAAATGCTTTATTATAGTTGACTGTTTTCGTCCTAGTGTATGAGTTAAATTCAAACACGTGCACTATCAAATGCATTCCTATAACTAATAAATTGGTATACAGCTCATTGTGTAAAGAAAGTGTTCATACAGATGAGATGAATGCATGTGTTATTTATGTATATACGTTAGTAAGATTGTAATCATGTGAGTGACACACGTGTTCGGATTGCAATAATGAAGTTTGATGTAAAATTCATTAGCAAGACTTCATTGTTTTTAGTGTAATACGAATACTAGTATGGCAGGAGAATTGTTACTTACAGTAAATAATAATACACGTACATATTTAAGATTTCTGAAAAGTTTCATTAATATTACAAAACATAATGGTGCTTTAAACGAAAGTAATATCGCAATTTAATTTCCATGATAGAATAAAACGAGTAATACTATTGCTAAACTATAATCCTTATTCATAGTAAACGTACATATTCCAGATTTATAAAAGGGTTTATTAATTTGGCAAAATATAATCGTACCAACAACGGAATTCATTTATAAATATAATGTCTCATCATGTATCCCACCTGGTGCGATATGTTCAGTAAAGCAGCGTGAAGCACCTGAATTTTATTACAAACATAAATCTAACACTGTCTTATTGAATGTGTTTCGTACTATCGGGTTATTTCTTTGAGGCTGATTGATCCTGAAGACGATACTGTTTACAATTACACTCATTATGAACAGTCAGTTTCGAAATTGATTCCACAAGATGTTGTTTGAAGTTCAGTGCCATTTCTTGATAAGCCAAATGCACAAGTACTACACAGATCAAAGAACATGTGTATGCTCTCTTTCAATGTTATTTATAAAAGTATTTAAATTATTACCTAAGTTACATCTTATTAACAGAATTTAATATCCCCACAAATGAGGAATGGAACAACAATCACAATCTAGAATGCATTCATGAGGGTAGTTTGTTGATTAACGTAGTATTTACATCTTCATAACAAAATTTTATGTGCAAAGTAATATTTTGCTTTAGAAATAATTTCAATGTAGCGCTGGCTCTCAGTGAATATAAACACATGGTTCGAATTTCTGCAGCGAAAACGATATACAATATATAGGATGTTAGCTTGCATTTTAAAAACAATATGCATCAGATCAACATGCAGTTGTTTTGTTACCGCGAAATAGCAATACTAAATCGAAAACTAATTCGTCAATACCGATTTGTGTGTTTGCAAGATTACAATAAAAACATTATTTCATAAATTTTGTTTCGGTTTGGTCAATAAGTTTAAAAGCTTGATGAGTAAATACATTTTAAGACATTAATTTTGTTATGTGTCTATTTGCCGAACGACAACTTTCATGATAGCATGAATGCTATTCACTTGACAATACAAAAACAACATTTTAATGTTTTTCTTTTCTTTCATGCTGCTTTTAAAGTAGATTAAACAATTATCAATATTAACAGATCTTCACATATCCATTAAATCTAAAAATACCAATTTCATCGATGTATCACAACATAAACACATTGTAGAATACAGAATAACACATATAAATATCATTTGTTCGGCGTGGCTGTCCTAGCTTCCTTTCGACCAATTTTTATAGCGATAATTTATGCAGTTGCAACACTCTAATGAAAATTATTCCTAACAATAGCTTTTTACTAAAATGCAGGTTTTAACCCTCAAATTTGTGTGATTTGTGTTGCATGACGATTGACTCAAATATTCATATGTTTTGAGAATGCACAACAATACAAACATTCTGGCATTATCTTAAATTTTACATTGAAACAACAATTTATACACATAGTGGAATTGACTACATCTACGAAAACATTAGTTTTTGTAATATTTTAGATGGTAATTTACCAACATCCGTAACTGTAAATTATATTTCATTAGTGGCGAAATTTTTCATTTTTAAAAATAAGAATCAGTCACAGATAACCACAATCCATATTTTTTAAGCTTACCTCCAGCGTAGACTAAACATTGAAGAAATGATTGCTATAAGAAAAAAAAATTGAATATATTAAGAGAACAATTTCAAACGTTTTATCAAATATACAATAAATCAATTCAATTTTTGGGCTAACAATATTGTGCTCATTTTTTTTTTCTCAATTTTACTTTCTTTTTCAAATAGGTTTTTGGAAAAGTTCTTCTTTCATTCCTATTTTTTTGTCTTGCTCCTAACGTTATAAGCTACACATTTTCTGAACATATATTATGATATATGTATTTCGGTACTTGTGTAAAAATTGATGTTTCGAGAATAAACTATTGAAAACCAAAAAACCAAAAACACTGAACGACATAGAATTGGCCAAATTTAGGAATAACAAACATAATGCTATTGTTACGCATACACAAATAACTATTGCATATTTTTTTAGTATTACACTTTACTCACTTGAATACATTTTCGGTAAAATAAGCTAATAAGACTATCTATATCAATCACTATATCACTGACATAGTTTTGCACTTTTTTCCTCATTCTATGTTTCTCATAATGTAATGTGCGTGTTTATGAGTAAATAAATATTTATACGGCCAGTACATACGCGGCTCAAGTCGATCAACAAATTCTTTTCAACATGAGCCCATGTTTTCCTGTCAGTGGTATTACATGTAAACTGTGCTTTATTTTTCACAAGTACACCCTATAAAGTTGTAGTCCATGCAATTTTAATAAAAGGACACAAAAGTAATAGACACAGAGTGCGTTGAAAGGGGTCGTCGATTGTTAAATCATACCTTACGTTAAATACAATATAGTTTTCTCTAAAATATCTGTGTTATGTATGTTAATGATTTATACATAATATTCACTAAATATCATTCACGGAAAACACTAAATAAGGACGACATAAAAACCATTCTCATGAACAAAATAGAATGTCTAATATAAACGTTATATTCCGCGGTAAAGAAGGACAACCACAGATATTTTCGCATTTCCGAGTTCGTCAAAATTATCGAATACTTATGTATTACCATCATAACATGTATTGCATAATGTAAAGATCAGTACATTTGTTTCAATTCACCGTAGTCAATTTATGAAATATCTCATAGCAATTGCAGACGGCACTTTATATGTTTATGCACGCTAAGCATTTGTAAAAAAAACACTCCAAAACGTTTCCGGTATAGTTTTATTCCATTTTGCTTAGGATGATTCGAACATGGTTTGATAGAATAAAAGCATAATCGCCCACTTATTGGTTATTATATCATCATCTCCCATCTAAGACGAATTTATGTCCAATGGCCGTTCAAAAACGAGCATTTACCGTTATACAGTTAATGCAGTGCGTTCGGTTCACAAGGAAATATGAATACTTGCAGACGTTTAGGAAGGATTGAATCAGTAATATCACACAATATTTCATATTGAGTGTCTGCACAGAATAATTATGACATCCAGAAGGTAAACGTACACATATAATTACAATAGAAAACATCGTCTCCTAAACCTAAGTTTCGTATCGTTTGATAGTAAAATGTATGATACCTTGTGTTTCGGAATTAAGATACATTATAATAATACGTAATAGTTATACAAAGTTCCATGTTACGAATATTGTTTTGTTATTGACAAATACAATAAAGAAAACACAAATTGGTTTATTATCTATGGTAGGTAATGGTTACCTAATAATTCACTACCTTTTTAACAATGTTTATTTTTAGACAGCTTAACGCTGCTGGTATTATCGGCAATTTTGCCTTCGTTTTGCCATAATATGACCAAAGATGTATTCAAACGAGCAGAAATGAAAAACAAAATAGGCGAGTACAAACTCATTTAATACTACTATTTTCGCATGTAGATTATTCTTGTACCATTGTCTAGGGGTATAATATACTGGGTTCGATGTGGGTGGGCATTTTATTAGTTTAGATTCAAACCAGGCCATGACATGTGTTATAACGCCTTTGTATATAGCATCGCAAGTGACATAACTTACTCCAATTATTCGATTGTTTCAACACCTAATGGTAGAATATGACGACACAATTATATATGATGACCCTACTTCACCATGTTTTACATTTTATCAATCAATGTTTTGAAAAGAAATATGAACATATTGATAAAATAGTAAACCTTTCTCTGAAAGGGAAAGGTGCACCGTTTGTTTCACTTGTAACTATGACAATTGATTATCTCTCTTTCTTTAATCAGTTGGTTTGGAATTTAAAGTTAATTAAGATCGTACTTTATTTGCGGCACTGATACAACGAACGAGTTTCCAATTTCTAATTGTCATATAAGACAATTAATAGAAATACATTTACACAATACATAATTGGGACAGTTGCGTCACACAAAGACAGACTTACTTGATTACAGTGATCCCTTTTTTATCGTTGTGTTACCCTTAATCTTAAGCTGCATCCTATATTTACTATATTTGCATGTAAACACTGAAATACAGTGTTTTGTTTTATATTTATTTGAAGTAATATTGCCGATTGTAACAGTTTTTTTCCATATGTCCAGAGCTAATTTGCAATTCGTTTGCTAGTCAATTTTATGCCAACGATTTTGCATTCAATTATGATTTCTACATAGGCCATATAGTACCACAAAACCTTGCGAGCACTTGATAAAATGAAAACCGAAATACAATTACTTAGTCGAGTTCGTGAACTCGTAATTTAGTCTTGTCCATCATGAAGGGCCCTGAAAACTTTATTATATACTAAGCAGATTCCAACGGGTCACATGTGTTTTGTGTGAGATGATCTAAGGATAACATATATCGCAGATGTTCACTGGTTGAAAAAATGACATTGTCCAGAGTTGTTTACATGAATATCCCAATCAATGTATAAATTATACATGAAAAAGTAACATCGCACACATAGAGCTTTGTTGTTGAACATGAGTAAATGAATCGACTTGTTTTTTGCATTCTTGAAACAAGTTACTTTAAATATACTTTTTTATGTTTTGTTTATAAATATTTGTTACAGCAGATTCTGTACTGAAGAACTATTGTTTTGTGATATAACTAGTTTCACATAACCCAAGTGCGGGACACAATTAGTAATAGCTTTAGTAGACTTTGAGCTTAATAGGTTGGGTAATTACCTGATATTATTTCGGAGTCGTAAAGCCCAGAAATCGTGATTTGTTTGTATCTATTTGATACTTGTTGCATGTTTTTGGACAGTGGGTATAACATAATGGGTACAATTTTATCATCGTGTTAACATAGCATTTCGATTTAAACAGTCTCTATGAACGCATGTTTCACACGCCATTACTTATTATATAATATTGCTTGCGTTGTAATTTATAAATATGCATATTATTATTTAAATTCGTTTTAATTTTTAGCAAATAAATATCACACACATATCCATTTGTCACATTATATTGATGAGGGTGTAATTAAAACATCCTTACACATTCAATTATTTAAAGCACAACAAAGGGTTTATCTACTAGACGTTATGAGCTCCCAATGCGTATCGGTGTTAACGTTTAGGTCATTCGCATCCTGTCTTCTGTGTCAACTGAACTAAATAGCCTTATCAGTCTCAACTAGTATACATCTTCATGTTGCATAACATTGATAATTATTACAAATAGCATAACGCAGCAACTTCTTTTTACTGAAAAAATCGTTTTTTAATGAATGGTCGTTGGTTTTGAAATGTTACACAAGACGGAGACACATCAAGAAACACTTCAATGTCATCTTGAGTGGATTGGTAATTGTAACAGGCAATATTAATAACAAGGTCCATTTAACTGATGTTATGGACAATGGCATCTTACTTTCACATTCAGGTCCCTATGAAAAACAAATGTGTCTATACATCAAATTATTTTGGAAAAAAACATCAACACAGCAATATGAACATAACAAACCAATAAATCAGTAAATATGTGTTTAGTTGAAATTGGCTAGACCCAATATTCTTTTTTAAAGAATGTGTTTACAGAAAGGTATTAATTACTTGGATTGCGAGTTGAATCTCTGTTTCTTTTTTCATGTGTGAGAAAACACTTGTGCAGTTAATTTACATAGAGTGTTATTTAATTGGTTAACTAACTAGCGTTGTATAATTATAATAACGTTTAAAGAACGCACATGACATATGCTGTCTGATATTTTAAGAAAATCTGCAAGTAGCATATCACAGAATGGCTAAACGTCAAACAACATCGTGCCATACCGATGCTTGTCTGATTGAAACACTTGTGTTTAGACTAATTGCACACAAGCGACCAAAATCCCCAAGTGTTTCAATGATAAGATTAGGTTTCTTATTAATACATTTCGGCATGAAGATCATACACACTCTGTTAATTGCGAGTCTTGTATTAATTTGAATCTTCTACAGTACCAATAAACTTCAAAGCAAATCACAAGATTATGTTGGACTTAACATGTTCGGGATGCATGCTGATAAAATGAACATATCGCTCAGGTATGATTCATAACGGGGAATTACGTGGCTCTAAGTGTTGCATCAATTAGCAAAACCTGTATGATAATAAAATGAGATACAGTACACGTATACGTACTTTATTGAATTATTACATTAACAAAGCAGGAGCACTGTTACTTAACTTCTTGAACACTTATACGCTAATGATCGTCTTAGATTCACACATAAGTAAAGCATATCGCGTGTATCTATGCAAAGTTATGATTGCAATGATTAAATGTCAAGTTGCTAGTTAAAAGGTAATTTTAAATAGTTGTTTAATTAATGTGCACTTTTATAAATTGAACGTCATATTATGTCTTTAAACATCTGAAATTGTAGTCGCTTCTAGAAAGCACTATACTTCTGCAGGAAATATATAAATATAAATAATATATAAATAAGTATATGTTAGACGTTCCTTTGCAACGTTCTATGAAGGCAACGATGACGTATTCATCTAAATTGTAAAAACTTAAGCGTATGCAAAATAATTATAACCTTCCAGTATTGTCAGTGTGCGTCGTTAAACAGAACACTTGCTGTGTCTGCACTAGATGTATCTTGAAGTAGTATTTTAAAGTGACACATGAGGGGTGTCATTTAAAATATTAACACAATTTCCGCTGCAGCTGTGTGCCGTTTCTTTAGGTATGTCATTCATTTCAAGTAACCAGTTGCAAAGCCAACGCGACACAACAAAATAACACACAAAACTAGTTAAACAATCAAGGCAAATAATGTGTTACTGTTCGATAAAGAAGTATTTATATTGAACTTATATTGAACTTTTCACTGCAGTGACGGACCAGTTCAATTATATTACTGTGCGTACCCAAACGATCATTATAGACTCCCTGCATTTCTGATCGGGGAATGTAATTAAATAAGTCATGTGTGCTGTTTGAATATCCATTCAAAAACATTTGCCTGTTGTTTTTTTACACAATCTTTTTTTTT
>VMBQ01000085.1:235853-383706 GCA_007657795.1 Dreissena rostriformis
ATGCAACCGTTTATGAAAGCGATATTTACAACTCAAAAAGGCGTGGGTAATTACACATGACAATTTATCTCCATTTATTTGAGAGTTATTTTTGATTAAATTTTCAAAAAGTCGTGACAATTATTTCTGCAATTTAAGGATCGTTATAAAAAAATATGTAAGATCTTTAATTTAACTTAACGTTCATTGATTTTGGTAGAACATGTATTGTCAGATTTAGCGAAAATCGAAAAACTCAAAAAGAAAATGTTTACCGTCAAATTCCTTACTGCAAAAACTTCGATTTTGTCTACACATATTCAATATCGACAATATTTAAATACTTAATATGTCTCAAGAGTCAAGAACATTCAAAAAAGCACCACCCCATATGATATTTCCAGCGGTATTATAAATTAAATTATGATATATTTACTAAAGATCTTGACTTGCCCACTTTTTTTTTCAAAATAGACCACCGAGCATTATTTCAAGTGATGGATCAGAACTAAATGAAAATGTGAAGAATTATCAGCGCGAAATGTGACAGATTACTATGATGCTAAATCAAAGACACTGATATTTTTAATCGTAACATTTTGTAAAAGACTACATTATATTTTAGGTTTGGCAAATCTACTTTAAGACAGTGAAAACATTGGGCCATGGGACGTCTTTGGCGTTTGGTGTGAAGGTACAGGTAGGTGTGGTAATCAATAAAGATCAGTTACCGCTTAAACTTATATTGTTTAGATAAAATCTGAAAGGAAATCGAGTATTAGTCTGTTCTTAGTTTCATCCCTTAATTATAACTAAATAGAAGTTAGAACAAGTTTCACTTTTTTCTGATATATTTCGCCTTAATAGGCTTTTTTCAAAGTTTGTTTTTACAAATTTACTACATTTTATTTATGTTCTTCAACAAACCAATTGTTTATTAACTACAAAAAACACATAACATAAAATGAGAAACATAAGGCAAATGTAGTCAAATTGTGCAAACAAACTTTGAAAAAGCCTATGAAGACGAAATACATCAGAAAAGAGTGCAACTTGTTCTGTTTCAATTTACTTTTATCCCTACTGGATACGAAACTGAGTACACCTATATAAGTTGTGTCAGTTTTAGTGCATATGTTGAACATAAATAAACCTATCAACCAAAGATTATACAAAAACATAAAAAAACAATTTAACATGATTTTTCGCTTGTTATAGCAATACTACTCAGACATTTGACGACACAGTCTAACTATATGGATTTGGTTGCAACAAATTAATATCTATGTATATACTTCTAACTTAAAATTGAAACTCCGCATTTAGACATGTCTTTAGTATCGTAATGTTAGATAACATACCCTTTCCCTTTTAAACAGAATTATGTTCCCCATTGTACTTAAAACATAAACATGTGTTTTTGGAAACATTATTTTAGGTGTAAAGGAAATGTATATAACACTTTCTAATCTGAATTAAAGTTGGAATGTTTTGTTTACTAAAGCAGTTTGTGTCCGTTTTGCAGGAAACATCCAGGCTAATGCCGAGACTGTGTCCACCTCCTAAAGGTCTGGGCATAATAAAGCACACATGATTGATGACATGGAGGAGCCTAGCAATGCTATGACTGGAAAACATTATTTACACAGTTTGTTCTTACCATTGAATAACATATCTAAATATCATTTGTCCTGATGCTAGTAGACAAGGCTATTTGTTGTGTAAAATGAGCGAAAACTATAGTTGAAACGAATTGTTTGCTCAAAAGTGAAGACCTGTTTGCATTGATGTCTAGCCATTTTTTCCCAGACAGAATTCAAAAGCTTTGACTCAGTATCCACCAACAATGGTATCTTTATGAAGGAATTAAGCAGTTTGTTTTTAAACAGAACTCAGTAGACAAGCTACATGTACCTGTCCGAAGCCCAACTAAAAAACAACACAAAAACTGTCTGTGTAAATCACATGTTATAAAAAAATATTCTCTGCTTCTATGTGAATTTAAGGTTGTTTATCATGATAGTTGGCATAAAGACAGCACTTCGTGGAAATTGCATGATCATATCTTATTCATTTGTTCAGATTATGTAGCTGTATGCTATTGGGTACAATATAAACTGTTGATTGTTGAAGAATCCAGCAACAATTATGTTGTGATGGTCTAAATTTTAAAATGTCATGTTTTAACAGGATTTGTATGTAGTTTATCTAAATATTTTATCAATACACAAGAGCATTCTACACATTTAGGCTTTTAATAAACCACTGTTCTTGTGTGTTCATTCATTGAGACAGGGAATATTAGTACAACTTTGTTGATGTAGCTTCATCATACACATGATATTTATAGAAGGTACATTTTTTATGTCTTAAAAATAATACATGTTCATCTCTGATTGGTCTCAATAAGAAGTACATATTTTTGTTGTTTGTGTTTTTGTACATTTTAATATGTTGGTGTTGTAACAAGCCTTTTCCATTTTGGGAAAAAAGGCAATTTCGGGATTGAGAATTAATTTGCGCGAAAATTCCACTGATTCGGGAAAAACTAATTTAATATAACTCTTTATAATAATTAAAATGAAATGACCAAATTCATATTAATTATAGTTATATACTATGTTTGATGCAGTTGAAACAAAATAAGGACATACTAATCATAACACACTTCTTTCTTTATTATTATTTTTTGGTTACTGGGATCACATGAAAATAAACTCACACATTCAACGAAGTTAATACCCAAAATAAATATTTAAATATATCATGAGCCTGAAAAGGTTACGCTCATGTGACGTGTATTGCAATGCATAGACCCATTTTCTACATATATTTAATGTTAAGCAAATATAACATTCATCTGATGACACGTACACGTAAAATGCATCAAATGCAATTAAACATGTAATATTTCTCATACACAGATACATCGAGTATAAAGTTTCTTAAAGGTAATCAGTGTTACCACTAACAGTTTTGTAATGCATATTTTCCCCCTAAAACCACGATGCACTTCATCGATTTTAACATCTTAAGAGCCGAATGCTACACATGCATTACAAATACATTTTTATTGAAATTGCTAACATATAGTTTATTCTTATTTTAATAAATCTTTTTTACCATATATAAACTAAATTCAAACATCTTCATTCTGCGATTTCTTTTTCTTGGCTACGGGTCCTATTACGGTATTTTAGCAATTTTAGTTCGCACTATTAATATTGAGATGAAATGTGATGAGATAAAATAAGATACATATAAGTGTCATGTATAACTAGTATTCTAACTAAATTGTTATTTAATATAAATTGAAAAGTATATATCGATAAAATCTGCGTAAAAAGACCGTAAAGTAAAATACGACCGTTCTTTAAAATGGTACTGTTTTGCAGCATATTGATTCAAAGTCCTACAAACATGATTCAGATGAAACTAGCACCTGTTCACTGAAATAAGTGAACCATTTTAATATAGCAGACAATTGAACTTTATTAACTCTATCAGACAATAAATTAGTGTTCTTATCAACATATTCTATAACAGAACAAATTTGCGTAAAAAGACCCTAAAGTAAAATACGACCGTTCTTTAAAATGGTAATGTTTTGCAGCATATTGATTCAAAGTACTACTAAGAAGATTCAGATGAAACTAATACCTATTTACTTAAATAAGTGAACCATTTACATAAAGCAGATAATGGAACTCCGTTGACTCTATCAGAACATGAATTATTTTTCTTATCAACGTCTTCTATCACGGAACAACAACTATACAAATAAAACTGGGATCATTCCTTGGATATGTCAATTAAACGCATTGGGGTTGAAACCTCATATTAACCCTAGATTTACCCAAGTTACATTTGTCCAATCGAAAGGAAAATAAAGAGTGCCTGTATAAGATACAAGTGTCAAGGTTTATACTTAAACATATCAAACGTGCATTAGAAACGAATGCGCTAACGTGATATTACTATAGCACTTAGCGCTACTTTTTAATTAGCAATATTATCTTTAAACGTACCATAAATAACCCGAAACAAATAATACGGCACGTTTAGACAAAATGAAGTCGCTAATTAATCCCATCCGTTAAATATGTATTAACGTTATTTTAAGAAAACCTACATATGTAAAGTGAGCGTATCGAACATACACCTTACATTGCTTATTGACTTTTGGTATCAGTTTGCGTTATATCTCATCACACTCGACAGTAATGGTATCAAAGCACTTAATATAGGATTTAATCAAATATGTTATTGGATAAATATGTTAAGGCACATTTGTTATGGACGTCGCTGGTAATATCAGACGTTGTCCGACATACTGACGCCTTTGTAGGATAGTTTTTAACAGACCACAAAGGAATGTCCGAGTCCAAGGCAGTACAATAAATGATATAGCAAACAGTTACACAAAGAAAATATTGTGGTTATAAATGAAAATATGGGGTGCGGGGGTTACATCAATATAAGTCATACTATGATGACGAGTTAGTGCATTTTAATAGTATGCACAACACGACCTCCATATCTAAGTTGTTTCAATGGATTTTAAATCAAATAGGAAATCGATATATAATCAGAACGGAATGTAAAACGCAATTAATTCCACAAATATTGTGTGTATGCAATGATATGAGTGGTTATGTATATACGATTTCCAAAAACCTCCTGTTTCATGAGTTTATTTTAACTGGAAAATAATGTTTATATTGCTTAGAGCGTTTTTCATTAAAAACTCGATGTTGTTGATTTCATTGTATCTTTGATGTAATTAAAACAAAAAACGTCCTTTTATAAAACAAATTCAGTTACAAATTAGTCACATATAAATGAATGTGTCAACAAATACTTCTGTTATTGCATTACACTAGCGTCATATGAGCTGAAGTGGTGTGTCATTGTGTCACGCATATACAGTTATAACGAACGCAAGTACAGTGTCCACGATTTGTCTCATATTTGTTACATTTGAATAATTATTTAAATCCAGAGCACATAGTATGGCAGTGTGCCTTTGTCCAATTATCCTGAAATGACAGAGACATTGTCTTAGAATCTCATGATACCAACTTGTATGAGTAAACCTGTTGCGTTTATTATGCTAGCTACTCTCTCGTTCACATTCATTTCCTTTAAATATTCTGAAATTGAACATCATACATTTAGTAAAAAAACGTTATATTAGGAAAATATCGACTATATTTGTGAACATATTTATCTAATAATTGGAATAAAAGATAACATCATGTTGATGCTGTGTTTAAAGAAAAATTAAATTGTCTTGTGAAAGACTTTACAATTAACGTATTTAAGATTTGCACCAATTCTAGAAGTATCTGCTTTAGAGTTGCATGTATGATAACAAATTACAAACAATACAATTCGAGCAAATATATCATGTGAACATTCTTGTTATTTTCTACTCTGTTTTTAACAGATGACGACACATAAACATAAAATGATTAATACTGGTAAAGTTGTAAAGTTAAAACAAATAATATGTTAAAACCGCTTGGAGGACAGACATACCTAACACTTACCTTAACATTAATAACCAACCAAAAACGAGTCTAAACCGATCTTAATCAATTGTATATTACAGTGTTAATGCTCTAAATATTGTCTAAAGATGCAGTTGGGCTCTTCTATGCAATTTTACGTTAAGATGGTACTTTTGTTAACGTGGGTCTAGTGTTATGCACATGTTTGTTTTTGATTTTAATTACAACATAATATTAAGAATATTTAATTTTAGCTCTCGACCTTTCGGCCTTTTTCAGCGACGTCATTAATTTCGCAATGAACACCAAATCTGAAGAAACGTCGTGACATTTGACGTCGATATTCGAATTATTGCAATTCTCTGTTGATTCAGTCTTTCCTGAGGGAGATACAAAGTTATTATAGCATGCATTTGATTTCTCCTGTCTCTCCAAAGTGAATGAAGCCTTGGAATCGGGCATATACACTTGTTGACTTGCAGTTTATCTCGTTAATTACAATGTATGGGTTGTCAGTTGCATTGAGTATTTTCTCAATGTTTCATCATATTAAGGCAGAAAACACACCTCTGCGTACCGCATGGCGAGCTTTTGTTCGGCTTCCGGAAGAACAGTATGTTTTGTTTCTTTTCCAACAGCATGTCGTGTAGGTTGCAGTCCCCCTTGAATGCTACCAACGTGTGAAGTGTCGGTAGAATATGTTGCCGACATTTGGAAGTGTTCTGGAGAACGTTATCACGAGTTTTACTCTTAAAGAGCGGTCTGAATATTATTTGCTATATAAACAAGTCTTCACATGATTGGCCGCTTAAATATCTCTAGCTTTGTCTCCACAAATGTGTTGGTGTATCCTCATTAGACCAATTGTTTGTGTTATATTAAATCCAGTAACGGGTATGCATCAGAAGTGAATGCACATAATATAATTAGCATGAACCAATATGTGTTGAACCATATAAAGTAGCCTGAACCAAACATGATGACAAATATAAGTAACGTCGTACATGCAGTTCATCCACAATGGTTTTAGTATAGACAGTTTGACATACAATAGTTGCAGTTTCAGAAGGCTTCAAAATCCAAATGTTATTCCGTTAAAACCTTAACAATATTTGTAATAAACAAATTGCTGAAGTAATACACATCTCCGTGTGTGTCTTTGTTAATTCCGACTATCTGATATGATCGCACCAGCCAAGACGTTCGTCTCTTCAGTAGAATCAAGATCTGGTAAACATATTCAATTTCAAATTCTCTTGGGAATGCAAATATAACATTAACAAATGTTATAAAATGAATTCTAGTGAAATGGAATTTAGCCACTGGAATAATGATTTTTTAACATTATGTTAAGGGTGTCGGGTGTCAATAATGTTACTTTCATTCAAACGCTCCATTATTATAAGTACGCACATTATCTGTAATGGACAAACTCAAAGTCATACAAGTAAACGTGAATGACCGTAGTTTGCTCAAATACAATAAATGTATAACACATTTAAACCTCTAATTCAAATTGGAGTTTTTTTTATTTTTAAATTGTGTTGCATTATTATTAGAAGAATGATATGAAATCAATGGAATCTTGTTTTCATTGTGGAAAGGTAAATTGTCACAGTATGTGTGAAATGATGCTTACATATTGCTATATATCTATATAAGTAGGAAGAGTTATGAAAATATCAGTTGATAAACATTTGCTTTAGACGTGTATCGTTCAAGAATATCCAAACAAAAAGGTGCAACATAAAATGTAGTATTCTAATTATTGTTTGAAATAGACTGAATATCGCCATCAAAATCTAAATATCAAAGCGCAAACATTCCTAATACAATAATTTTACGAACACGTGTCAGAATTACTATTAATTGCAGTCTTCAACATGATTACCAATATTTGGAAATCAGTAACAAAACAACATGTTCAAAAGTTTAATAAAAATACATGTGAAGTGACAAATGTCAGTTGCTAGCATAAAGTTTCTGCAACCCAAAGATTGACTCATTTACGACTCGCTGTAATTGGCCATTTCAATTTCATATTGTCAGCAAACATTTCATATTTAATCTGGTTAAGCTCACGATGTTCCAACGAATCTATAAGATCGTCGTTACAATTGTCAAGTTTGCATCTTCTCCGATAATTGATGTATTTAGATGTCACGTACTCTCTTTGAAACAGTACAAGTAGAGCTGATTGCATATTGTGTGGGTGATTACAAACGTCTTTTTATCTAATAGTCTCCGTCAACACCCAGTTTTGTTGAAACTTAATATATATTTTTAGCAGCAATTAATTACGCTTTTTGTCTCAGAATTTCCAGATATTTGTTGCAGCTCCACATAATGTATTGCTATCGCACCGATGTCAGTCCGAATAGCCCATTTAAAGAGCGAATTCCGTAGATTTTCCTTATTGACACTGAATAAACACACACATGTGGCTTCATTTTTTTGTTTTGTGCAAACATTTAGTCATGTTGTAATATTTTTACTGCGTGTTTTTTTTTCTTTTAAGAACAGTCAAATGTTTAGCTTTTGAATGAATGTTTGAACTCTCCATTTAGATATCCTCATTTAATCTTTCTTAATGTTGAATTCCATCTGAAAATGTTTGAATGTTTGTAAAACAAATTAAAAGTTTGACTATAAAAGCTTTTCAATTACAATTTCGAGAGATTTACATCAGGAAAATCGCTGGGAACGCTTACTATATTTGCAGTATGCATTGTTCATTACGTCATAATAATCTACATCACAAGAGGCTCCGTGCGGTGAAATAAAGGGCAAAAACTCGATAGGAACGTATATTTAGAAAAGGCAATTGTTTGTATTTAGTGTATGCTTGATTTTATTGAGTTAGTGATTGTATACAACGTAATTGTTTAACTTTTTGTAAAATAAAATTCGATTAAACACCAATATAACAGCAATCCTTTATATTTTAATTGAGTGACAGTATATATGCTTCACAGTTAAAATACATACCATACACTTAATTGGATTTGGTCGTTGTGATACCTGTTGTTATCATTGTATTGTTCGAAAGGTCGTACGTGTCTATGTACTTTCATAGTATAAAACGCTCTAAATAATACATATGTTATACGTTCTGTAGCAAGCCAGGAAGACTGTCGTAGTAATGTTTTGCAAGTACAATAATCGAGAGAGGAATATTGAAATTGCTTTCTTGAACGTTTTTAAAGAACAAAAATGTGATATTGAATTTTTCCAGCAAGTATTATGCATTTGCATCATGGAGGCAGTTTTTTTTAAAGATTGAATCACATATAATGATTCTCGTTCGTATTTGATCCTTAAAGGGACTTATTCACATATTTTGACATGTTTTAAAGTTTGTCATTACATGATTAAAATGTATAAATGTAAACATCGGAACTAAAAACTCTCCAGTGTAAAACAAGTAAGCAACAATAGAGAAAAACAGTCATCAACACCGGGACTCGAACCAATGTCCCTTGGAGTGAAAGTATAGCGCTCAAACCACTCGGCAATCTGTGCTGACATATTAAGAGGTGTATTGTATACTTTATATAAACATTCCGCGTACTGTCACAAGATAACAGCAGAACTCTCCAAATTATTCAATCGTTTCGCGTTTGTGACGCTTTACAATTTTTAGGTTTTGAATCCTCAACAGATGCATATAATGGATAGTTTAGAGCATGGTAAATATTCAGTATTACTATGCCCTCGCAAATATCATAGCTTCAACGAAAATTTGAAGATCTTAAACATGTGTTTCAATTTTGTTAATTCATTAAAACGTGAATAATTACATTTGAATCTAAAACAGATAAGTATAAGTTGGTTGATTCTTCATGTATTTCGTATTTACATATGATCCATTTCTATAACATTACAGCTTCTTATTTAATTTTCCCTCAAGACATCGTTTACACAAAACACATATACACTGTTATTGATAAGTGATACCGAAGCCTTTCGTTGTCTAAATATATGCCATATTTGATAAATCAATCTTAAGCAGAAATAAGAGTGCTGTCAAATATATATATCACGCAATGAAATGTTGCAATATTGGAACTGTTAAGTAAATACGAATCGTTTGTTAAATTAGTGGATTATATATCTGGCTGGCATGCTTCCCGTTTTATGAATATGTGTCATTTTTGATTAATGAATCCTCAGTAGAATTAAGAGTACTGTCAAATATTTATCACGCAATGAAATGTTGCAATGTTGGAACTGTTAAGTAAATACAAATCGTTTGTTAAAATATTGGTTTAAATGTCTGTTTGGCTTGCCCTCCGTTGTCTGAATGTAGGTCATATTTGATCAATGAATCATCGGCAGAAATATCGTTAATATGTCTGCTGTCGCATTAATCATAAAAACAATGAATGAGAAGCATATTTGGCGGGTGTTTGTTTATTTGTGTTACAATATATTAATGAATTATGTGTGCACGGGAAAATGTGTGTCACTGTTCGATCACAATCACAAGCCAAATATAACTGTTATAATCTGTTAATAGGCAGTGTTCTTTTATGAGATGAACTTATTTGAGCTCATATAGATGTGTCAACAAGCCCTTGACAATTATAATTATTATTATATTTCACGTGAGGGTTTTCTTACTACCTTCTTTATAGGTCGCCGTGGCGTAGTGGATGTGGTGACTGCCTAGCGATCGGTAGGTCATGTTTTCGATCCCCACTGGGAGCGTTCCTTCGTTCTCCCCAAATAACACCAAGTACTGGTTCCTTCTCAGGAAATGGACACGAGAGCGTTTATATAAGCCTTAGGCTTTTCGATGCAATCGAGCTTAAATAAATAGGTTTAAACTAATACCTTCTTTATCTGAAATGATATTGGTATGTATTTGTCTTTGGCGTACAACAAGTACACCTGGCGTACTACAAATACACCTGGGTCGGGTGTGCTACTAAGCACATCATATCAGCAAAAACAGCGATTTATTCACTTTACCGCAACACATCAGCTCTACGTTTTAATTATTATTGTCACCTTTATACGATCTATAAGAATATAAATTATACTAACTTCATGCTCAGGCAATATGCGTTATCTATTTGTCCTATTAAGTTATCACACTCGTTACATACACGTTTACGATATCAGAAGAATCCAAACAGGTGCAAACTAAGCTTCAGACACAAACGTTGCATTACTGATTAATGCTTCTGATATTTAAACAGGTTTTCACTAAATGCACTACAGCAAACTGGTTTTTTTACAACATGATCGGAACAAGTGCGTTTTCCTATAATCGCATTTTTTACATGTACCTGTTGTAAAAGATAAGTTGAAATATTAATATATGTGATCAATCGTAAATTAAAATCCATGATCTAATTAAATAAACACTTTTCCCTTTGTATTACGTTCGCCATATATATCTTACTGATATTAAATACTGTTTTGTTTACTAATCCAAAACGGGCACAATGTTTTGTTTTACGTTTGAGTTTGTTTGACGTTTAATTTGTTGAGCTTGTTTCGTGTTAATCAATTTATACCATCTTATAAACATACGCAGTTTATTTAGGTCATCCAGTCACGCAACAATTGGAATATGGAAAATGTATGTGTTTAATCCAAACAAATTCGCACCATTAACACGCAACCAAGAATACATTTTCATCTTGGTAATATTGATTGGGCCACATTCAATGTTCATTTTCAGAAACCACGGAATATAGAAATGATCAAAAGAAGATACAATATAAAGAGTTTAGGGCACAGACGTAATTTAAGACATTGGTTATAGTTGAAGCTGTCCGACACTGCGTGCCCTTTGTGTTATGTTATGCAAAACGGATGATGAATGTTCGAGTTCAACGTCATAGCAAATCAAGTAATGATATTAATCATTTATACTGATAACGCACATCCATAATTCAAACGTTACGTTTTTGTATACATAAACGTGGTTTGAGATGAAACATTGAACACGTGGATAGTAATGGGCAATCATAATATCCGCAAAAAATGGTCGCACTTAGGATATTGACGGTACAGGTCAGTGGATGTCCGGGACATACTGTCTAAATATTGGGCCTCTCGTCCGCCAAACAATGTAATCAAACTATTTCATGAGATTGACTGATGTATGTTATGTTTATAAAATTAGCACTCTCAATCAGCAGACAATTTACATGTCGGTTGACATTATTACATACAGAAGGGAGCTTAAAATACCTTTTTTAGTATTCACATTTACAAAACCACACGGTGTGAATATGATTTGTTTTCGAAAACAAGAAGAAATATTGCTTAATACAACACCGGCTATTTGGCTTGGGGTTTGGAGAGAAATTTGAAGCTGCTAGAACGTCAATATCATTGAATGATGCTTTATAATGGGCAAAAGCGGCGCCGCCTTTTTTTCATAAATGTATTAAATAAAAAAAATATATACAAACAATATTACCTTATTCATATTATAAACGGCCCAATCCATATATTTTTTATCAAAATGTTTTATACAGAATTGCAACCATACATGTTGACACACTGAAATGTGTCTAAATACTCTGCTATTTACACGGCTGTGTCAATATCGAAGTCGGGAACAAACTGTTTGTTTTAATGTTATCAAAAATACCGTTGGATACATACTTTTGAAAACATTAATTAAAATGTAAGTTTATAAACATATGAATTCATTAAATAGGAATTACAAATTGGTGACTAGAAATTAACAAGATATTTAGAATTTTGTATTAGTTCTTGAAACTTGGAAACAGTATACAGTACATACAGTAATACG
Source organism: Dreissena rostriformis (assembly GCA_007657795.1). Classification (NCBI taxonomy): domain Eukaryota; kingdom Metazoa; phylum Mollusca; class Bivalvia; order Myida; family Dreissenidae; genus Dreissena; species Dreissena rostriformis. The sequence goes on from VMBQ01000085.1 coordinate 248,124, forward strand.
ACACTGCTATGACAAAGTAATTTAAATAAGATCACCTTAGTACATCGCAGATAACGTGTAACTATTATTTTCAAATGCGTGATAATATAATAACGCACATATTGACGAATTGTAAAACCTGAATTAGAGATTACAAACAAGGCAATTGTGTATGTTATATATCACCTCTTACACATTGAGATAATTGAGTGTAAGACACATAAATGTTCAAATCGATGGTACACTCTTGGGTAATCTCCACATTTCGTTGCAGATTTGTTCACGCAACACATTGACACAAGTATGGGTTCTGCAACCCTACCAAACTCGACATTGTCACAATAATAAATTGGCGGTTTTAGTACATAATATATGATTTATGGACCAATTGGTGGTTAGTTAAGTTAGTTCACTTATTGTTACTTCTTTATTTATATTCATATTTAGAATTAAGGTTGAGAAGATTTAATTGTTAAACTAAAATTGTACATACACATATAACAAAATGGTATATTTTTAGTTGAAATAAGTGTTTAAATGTCCAATTTCGAATTTGATTAGAATAATTTTACAATATAAGGTTATTAAGTGTGTTGTTCATACGAGAAGCAATAATTAAATTAACTGAACATCGTTGCTAAATGTTGAACTCATCCAATTTAATCCGCATTCGAGAGGAAATATGTGAGCGATTTATGTCCACATAACGATACTAAATCAATACCGTCATTATGTAGTTTACTTAATTATTTCCTAAATGCAGATGATAGGGAGAAAGCTGACCCACTTAATGCATATTCTGCTTCTCAATATTTTACTGATTTGTCTAACCAAGAAGAAGCATCAGACCATTCATGACTCTTGCGAAAAAATCATTCTGTCCGTTTCTATAACACTATATATGATAGGATATGCCTTCAATAACATAAACATATTAGACAAAATTCCATGCCCTGATAAGCATAAAGATCGTATTTTACGTGAATCTATGTATTTGTGAATAACTGTGTTTTCTAATCTAGTTAATACTAGTCCATTGTACAATGCCTTAGAATAAATCTAATAGTTAGTCATGAGGCTTATACTTGAATATTCTTATGTAACATTTAAAAATTGGTGTCATTACACAAATACATGACTCAGACAAATTCAAACAGAAGGAGAGCGAGTAGGTCCTGGTTATCAATACATAAGTTATGCAGAGTGGCATATTGGGAAACACTAAATACGCTATGATTTAGTTTAAATATTTATATTGAATATTGGCGGTTTTAATAAACCTTCATGTGGGACTAACATCATACATAGTTATGTTGGTGTTATCTTAAACATAAACTCTAAGTACCCAGTAAGTCTTCCGATGCGTTAAAGTTTTATTTCTGTAAATACTTTTACATTCATCATCTATGTATTGAAAGTAATACATGAAAATACGTGAACAATCTGCATCGAACATACGTTAAGCTTTGCAGCACTACATTATTATAATATACTCTTACGGTAAACTTTATAGTTGCAGTCAGTTTTAGCTTCCGCGTTGGCAATGTTGATATATTATTTAGATACAGCTACTGCCCTAAACAAATTACGCACGTGTTTTTAATAAGCCTTTTCATCGTCGCATTTCTGCCCGGATGGCTGATGGCAACAAAACTGATACCCCCGAACATGATTGTGTTCTATTGTAACTTTGTATATAATGTAGCTAACCTTGTCATTTACGCATTCTTTAATCAGTCGTTTCAAAAGGAAATGAAAACTGCTTTAAAATGTGTGGAGTAATATATCTGTTGGACAAGGAAGGTCGATAATGTGTGAACATGATTATTATGGATGATTTAATATCATATTAATTTTAGGAATGTATATAAGTTAAAACAAAAGTTCTACACTAGACATTATCACGAAGTTATCACATTTTACGTATTAAAAGGTTAAACATAATTAGTTGTCATGCTATAAAATAAGCATACAGCAACAAGATAATACATCATGAATCTATCTATATTAACATTCGAATTAAAGCCATACAACTTATTTGACATAGTAAATTTAAGTATTAATAAGAAACATTTTTTATCTATGCCAATTCGAATATATCTGGTGGTTACAAGGTAGAAATCCGTCTTTTTGCGCTTTTAAACTTAAAAATATTCGCGTTTGTCGAAATGGACGTATACGTCTTGAAATCCTACTTTCGGTTTTAAAAGCGGTACCGTTTGAAAAATAATACATTATTTGCTAACAAGGCTATATATTTAATGACAATTTTGCACACTTTCAAATTGCATCTATATGTATTGATTAACATGTACTTCATTTCAAGGTCAGAAACTTTAAATCAACAGTAAGAAATCTTAAGAGATGCATATTACAAATATATTTAAAAAAAAATGCTCCCTAACACTGTGTTTAAAAGAAGAAATACTTTTGACATCTCGGATATGCTGAGGAAGAGAGTTTTACAGAGTGCTACCATTGAAAGCAAATGAATGTATGCCAAACCCCTTGACACTTGGAATGGCATACTAATTGCAATCATGCATGTTAAGATCGGTATAAGGTGAGTCTGACTGTGTTCTAACTTTGAACCTATTATTCTTATTGACATTTGTGCATATTACTTACTGGAGTAAAATTATCTCCCAAATATAGCGGAGCCAACTTTGAGCTAATTTAAAAAACATGACAAAGTGTGGTCTGGTTTACTCGACTTTCAATAGGCAACCAGTTAAGACTAGTGAAATGTTCTTTACCTATGTGAGACCTAGGATGCAAATGTAATATGAACATTATAAGTTTATTTTGAGTGACCTGTTACTTGTTTTTTAACATTTGAGTTAAACCAGTGTACCAAACAGAACAACTGAAGTCAAAGTGGCAAAGAATTCAAGACATGACTAGAAGCCTAAATCCTTTTTTCGATATAAAAAACTTTAACCTTGCATTGGCCTTCTTGAAGACGGACTCTGCCATAGAATTGACAAAGACAAATTGTTAACAATTGTAACCCCTAAATACTTGACTGATGATGTAAATGAAATGGGTGTTCCATCACATAAAATATTAAAATGGATGGTGACCTAAGTTTCTGCCGTGAACCAAACAGAATTGACTCGGTCTTACCTAGGTGCAATGACAGTTTGTTGTCAATTAACCATTCACTGAATTGCTTTAGATCATCACTAAGAATCTTCTCAACCGTAGATATACTTTTATCCGAAACTAAAATGGCAGAATCATCAGCATACAAGAGTAATTTATGCTTAACCATAGCTGACATATCATTTACATAGATTACAAACAACAAGGGACCAAGTATGGCGCCCTTAGGGACACCACAGTAATGTTTTCTGACGACGAAAAAGTACCAGACACATCAACAAGCTGTTTCCTGTCAGACAAATATGACTGTTACCATTGTGTTATATCATCTCCCAGACCAGAAGCACGGAGATTCACTTAAAGTATGGAGTGGTCCACTGTATAAAAAGCCTTCATTAAGTCTAAAAGAACCATGCCTTCAACATTACCTTTATCATTTTCACCTCAAATGAAGTCAAATAAGTGAATAAGACATGTGTCGGTGGAATAACCTCTCCTAAACCCAGACTGATATGTATACAATAAGTATTGATCTTGAAAATACTTTTCAACTTGGTCATAAACAACACGTTCAAGTATCTTTTAAATGATATTTAAAATAGAAACATGTCTGTTATCACCAACACAAAGCTTATCGTTCTTCTTAAAAAGTGGAACAACTCTTGCAGACTTAAGATCATCAGGAACGACCCCTTGTATGAGTGACAAGTTAATGATCTGCGCAAGGGGGCAGCAATGATAGAAGACCCGTCCTTTACAAACCTAGAAGGTATACCATCCAACCCAGTGGCCTTTTAAAGACTAAGTGATTTTACGTATTTCAAGACTTTACTCTCAGTCACAAGTGAAAAGGAAAAACTATTAGGATGAACCCCTCTACTACTGTAAAATGAATAAATAAAACTACTACCATATTTGTATACCGTTTTTTGAAGTTTCTTAACAAGTTCAGAAGCAACTGTTGTGTAAAAGCTGTTAAATGTCTCAGCAATACATTTCTTTCAACAAAAATATTGTCATTTATTTTTAAGTATATATTTGCATTAGGAGTAGAATAACCCTTCTTTGAAGGAAAGCCAAGAGATTTAAGTATTTTCCATAGAGAATTAGAATTATTTTTGTTTTCTTCTTATTTATTTTCTTCCTTATTCGTGTTACTTTTGTAATAATTCTTTAGCACTATGATCAAGACTTTGAACAGAATTTCTCAATATTTTGAAAGTGTTATAACTAATTTCAGACTGCTCAACCTTATATTTGTAGAAAACTCTATCTCTTTCATTTAAAGCCTGCACAAAAACTAAGTCCATGCAAGGTTCAGATCTTTGCTTTAATCTGACTTACTTCAAAGGCGCTAGGCTATTGAACTTAGCACGTTACCATAGTATTAAAGTTATATCAAAGCGTTAACTAAGACAAGAGTCATTTAACTGTATTTTATATACTCACACTTTTAGTTTTGTTTTGTGATTTATACACTTATTCTATTTCTTATATTTTTTTTTTTTATTCATGGTTGTTTGTATTTTCCTGTTTCTTAATGTAATGTTATCTGAAATAAAGCATACGTTATACGACTTATTGATTATTAACAATTCGAGTTTTAGAAAATGGTCAATGCCATACACTCCTCAATCCATGATCTATTTGTGAACGTTTAATACGAAGTCAATGGGAAACGTAATTTAGTACTACATTATTGAAGATGTGACTACTTCTTTATCATAGCATACACTCCATTCTACAAGATCACTCAGTTGTTAATCACAAAGTTGTAAACATTGACAGATAAATGGGCATTATCAAATAGGTTAAATAAATTTAGGACAGTGCAGGCCGGTTTTTATAAAAGTCATTTCAGCACTGATACACAACTGTGAACTGCTAAGAATGCTCTGCATAAGAGTATACATATTAACGTCCTGATATTATAGGATAGCTTATATACATGCGGTAAAATATTGGGAAAAAAATGGATTGCTATGCACCAGTGTCTTAGCGTGACAACACAAAAAAATCTTAATTCAATCACTGTCAGCCAGCTTGCCAAAGCTACTGAAACACAAGCCATATTTTGTGCTTCACCAAATTAATAACAACAATGAGGGTGGTATGGATTACATCTCCTTGTTTTTGTAGTCCGTCTGTAATATGTCATTGATATGTCTTATGAATAAATAGGAGTGTGGCAAATCGGTTAATGTACCAGATTCACAAAAACGTTGTAGTGCAACGTATCAAAGTATACAATGTGTGTTTCCTGTTTTCATATTGAGCTAAGCGAATTATTTGCCCTACCAGAGGCTAAAACAGTATGTGTACAATGTAGATGAATCAACCCAACGCATGCATATAACGGGATATTCTCAATTTATATTTTCAATAGTAAGCGTAGGCGCATTTTTAACTGTAAAGGTAACACCACAATCAGAGTGTTCGGTAAATTATTCGTTCAAGCATTTATGTAAAACAGTGTATAAAGTGTTAATAAAGGTGTACAATTGTGTACGTTTGTTACCGTAAAAGCTATAACTATTTTGTCAGAAACAGATTGACGAAAATATGCTCTTGTCCCTTAACCTCTTTATTAATGGATTGGTGTCCAGTATTTTGGGATCGAATATCAATCGACTACCCTGAACAACAATACCATATATAATTCTATCCAAAAGAAGTATTACTAATAAGTGTCAAATTTGTTTTCTGTCGGCAATTTCTATATGATGTGAGACGTAAAGAACCAGATTAAATTATATTCGATATTAGACACATGTCTACAGCAAGTCATAATGGCATTCCCATGCTACCATTTAGTGTCTTCTTTAACAGTGCAAACCCATCATTTTTAATGAAATAACACACGACCTCTATCATAGAATAAGAGGAAAGCCAGGAACATTAACTAAAAATAAAAGGGACTTAGGATATGTTAAGGCACACTTTATATTTTGTGAAACAAGACACTGATTGTATCAACAAATATTAATAAGATTAAGTTCCATGCAAACTGGTATTAGATTTGTGAGGTCTTTACGTACGTCAGCCTGATATTTAATTATGCATTTACACACAGAGTACAGGTAATTTAACTGACATTGGCTTTTTGACTGTTCAGGGGTTAATTGCTATACTTCAAGGCATTGAATTCAAGCTAGAAGGTAACTGTGACACCAGCTGACGTTAGCCATACTGATTGAAGATATGATCATAAGTATCATACGATACTAATATAACGGTGAGATATCAATACCACCGTGTACAATAACGCAGCGTCGTGGTTTATAAACCAAGATGCGTAGGAATATCAAATTCGTATGTGGTTCGTAATTCATCTGACATGTTGCACAGTATATAAACGTAGGGATAATGAACATCCAGCCACATTACGAAGATTTAAGCTGTTGTTACTATCAGCTTAAATTGTATTATTAGGCAAATAGGACATAACAATAAATAGAAAATGATTAAAGCTGTTTGCTGTATCGTGAAACGGTCAAAGCAAAGCATGGGGGGTTAATTGAGTTCAAATGCCTTAACTAACACTTTTCCATAATACGTAACAAACGTGCACCTCTCATCGTTTACTTCAGACGGAAGTCGTAACAAATGTCACAGAATGCCATATTTCAAAATTTCGTTGTATATGAGAGATACTTATAAATAATCGTAACTTATACAAATACAGCAATCCAATGTCAGGCCATAAAACGACAACCGCATATAGAGACGTAGATTGAACGTTGATGAACTAGGGCATACCCTACCTAGTGTCCGTTTGTTGCAGATACCAGTAACACTTGTACACACGATAATGAATACAAAGAATATTCCAATTATACATCACATTAAATGCGCAATGTCCATATAAACACAACGTTAGCAACGTGAGTTGCATTTATACATTAACCAGACACATAATACTGACATGTAGAAATGTATTTCAATCGAAAACGAATTAATTCCTTCAATATGTTTCGCACAATGCCGACAGGTGAAAATAATGTACTGCATGACAGTTAGTCTGACATGATTTGTGTTTGACAAATTCATTTTCTGGAATGTAGCATAAATTGTGAAAACATATATCCGGAACAATTATCTACAATGACTTTTCCAATAATCCATATAAAAGTACAGTTTTTTTTATAATAAACTATGGCATGCGCCGTGTAACTCTCAATTTCATGTTGTTGTCTGTCTGTAGTATCGTCTGAATCTAGACAAGTGTCAGGAAGTTTTATGATATGTGTAGGGAGGAACGTATTTCCATGAATAATCCATGCTATTAAGTTGTCTGCAAAGCGTTATTGAAATTAAATGCATGCACTTAAAACGATAACTTTGTCAAAATGAATAAAACAGAACATACTATTTATCCTATAGTCTCAGCGGATACTTCGGATAGAGTTAACGTTTTGGGCACTTTCACATTGACAAGATTTACACTGACGATCAGACGCCTTTATTCGTGCTGACGTTGAATGCAGACATACATATGTATATCTGCAGATCATAACATTATCATCTAAGTCTGCAAACAATATAGTCAACGAAACCACCAAGTGTGTTGCTTGTCAATGAACCCACGAAGGGCTGACTAGGCCGGCGACACAATGCAGGATAATTATCTAAACGATTCAATATAATTGTATATACAATGCGGAAAAATTATCTATACAATATAGGATAATTGCAGATAAAATGCAATATAAGTATAATGATGTTCTATACGATACATACACCACTAAACATATGATTCGGTAAATGTTAACATGTATTAAAAAACAAAACATAATGCAACTCTAGAGATGTCATAAAGACAACGGTAATAAAATAAAATAAAAGCCATGCGTTTAAATTACCAGATCAGAATATCAATATTAAAAATGCGATGCCTAATAAAATTAAGGTTGTCCATTAAATTCAATAGGGAAATAAATGTCGGCAGACTATATTGAATTAAGGACAAGATTATATATGTCCAGATGAAGTGGATTTGTTATCTTGCTTTTTCGTGATTCTTGTAAATATATTAGGACGCTTTTGATGGATTTTGCCATGTTTGACATCGTCGTGCTGTACTTAGTTTCATATATTGGGTTCATCTTAATAACATATGCGTGTCATTCCGATACGGACAGTCGCCATTTTCACGCATCGGCATATATTTAAGACCGTGTGTAACGCATTTTGTATTTAATAACTCACTTCAGCTTCAAATTTCAGAACCAGTACGGTTGTGATGCATTCCAGAAAAGGGGCAGTAATTTTAAGAGCTCGAGCTGCAGTATTGTTGGACAATACTACATATTTCAGCGTTTTTGTATTTTATCTATTATATGCTTGTTGAATTGTTCTGGATATCATTTTAAAATAATGTAATGATTTACACAATTTATATTAACGCTTGTTTCAACTGCAAACACTTTATTTAAGAATGGTACATACATATATATTTTGCTTGCGTTGTTATTTATATCAATGTGTGTTATATTGTTTTTTTCAGTTTGTAATGTATTTAAATTTTTAGCCAAACAATGTCACATACAAATCAATTTGAAACATAATGTGGATAGGGATGTTATTCAAACATTCCCTAAAAATACCAGAAAATGTAATTTCACTCTCAAAACCACAATTCCACTTATTTAAAATATGACAGAGTATTGACGTACTAGTCGTTATAAGACCCAAAATGCATATCGTTGTTAAAGTTAAGGTCATTCGCATATTTTTTTTTCAAACTGAACAAAATAGCCTAATCAATCTCAAAAAGTAAACATCTTCATGTTGTATAACATTGATAAATAGTATAACGTATTCATTTACTGCATAGCTCAGCCAGTCTTAGAAATGGGCCTTACTAAACAATTGTTTGTAATGAATGGTCGTTGGGTTTTAAATGTTACAAACGTGGAACAAACAGTCAAAAACACTTACCGTTCAGTTTGAATGGATTTGTTATTGTAATCATCATCATCATCATCATCATCAGCAGTTGGGGAGGGGAAATGAGGGACGACGATAACATATCCTCCTCCAGTCAGGTCTGTTGTGTGCTGCGGAGAGTAATTCATCCATGGTAAGCGATGTCTACTCTTGCACATTGTCAATCGAGCTTTTCTTCTGACAGACTTGACGGCGACCACCCTATAGCGTGTCCCGGAGAACAGTCTTGCACTTTCGTAATTTGGGGATCTTGTTAGCCAACAAGTAGTGCAGTCATGTTTCGGACGTACCCGTTGGTCTTGTGCTACGTGTAGGAGATGCGGATGAGTCATCGGAAACATTTGTGCTCAAATGTCTGTATCGTGCGTTCTGCGTCCGCATGAAGTGTCCAGGTCTCGTAGCCGTACAGAACAATTGAGACTGAGAGGAACTTGTAGAGCCTGTACTTTGTGGGGAAGATGATGGGACTGTTTGTCCACAACCTGCTCAGTCTAGCCATTGATGCGGTCGCCACGGCAATTAATTTATGTCGGTACTAGTGTGCTGTTTACTCTGATCTTCGACTTCTCCGTGCTGACCTCTATCTCGTATGATCCTGCTCTTTCAGACAGTATGTTGGTGAGATATTTAAGTGAAATTTAATAATTGTAATAGGCACTATTACTAACACTATACATTTAACTGATGTAATGAAACTAGTATCTTACTTTCACTATTCGGTCCCTATAAAAAACAAATGTGTCTAAATATCCATTTATTCTGGTTAAAAACAATATAAACCGAACAATCCAATAAATCAGCGTATATGTGTCTAGCTGTAATGGGCTCGACCCGACAATTGGATTGGTAAAAAAATATCAAACGCTTAAATTATGAGTTGAATCTCATGACTGTTCGTCACGTGTGGGAAACACACGTGCGGTTAATTAACATAAAGTGTTGTTTAATTGATCTACTAACCAATTTGTAGAATGATAATACCGTTAAATGAAAGCAAACGACATATGCTCTCTGATCTCTTTAGAAAATCTTCAAGTATCATATCACTGAATGGCTCTTAACTTCAAACAACATCGTGCCATAAAGATTGCTAGGCTAATTGAAGCGCCTGTGTTAAGACAAATTTCACACTAGCGTACACACATCTCAAGTGTTGTCACTTAACCGATTATGTTGTTTAAAGTTTAATTTTGACATAAAAATCAGAAACACACTGTAAATTGCAAGTCGTATATCATATTGAATCTTCTAAAGTATCATTACAATTCAAAGTAAATTATAAGATTCAAGGCAAACATTACACTGATAACATACATGTTCAATTTATATTGGTCTTAACATGTTCAGGAAGCATGCTGAAAAAATGAACATAAAGCTTTAAGCGGTAATTAAAAAGAAGACATTATGTGACTATAAGAATTGCATCTATTACCAAAACCCGTGTTGAAATATAGTTTGATACAGTAAACCTGTACGTACATGATTGAATTATTACATTACAAAAGCCGGAGAACCGTTAGTTTACTTCTTGATTACGTATTATCTAATGGCCGTCTTAGATTCACGCACAAGTAAATCAGAACGCGTGTATCTATTCACAGTTATGGTTTAAATGAGTAAAGTTCAAGTTGCTAGCAAAAAAACTAATTGTACACTAACTTTGTATTGATTTGCACAGTCATATATTGACAGTCATATTCTCCTTAATGGCAGGAATAACAATTTAGGGAAATAAATTTGCAATGCAGGAATTGGATTATGAATATTCATAATAGTATTTCATGTTACAATATTGCTAAGTTATTGTTAGAATATCAAAACCGTCTAGCATCCTTACACATGTAATCTACCGAGATATGGTCCAATTGGACATTATAAACCAATACATATTTTCCGATTGTGTTTATACTTTTACTTTTCTCTTCTCTTCGTACACATTCTTAAAAAAAAAGATTTCTTTCAGCAAGTAAGCATCATAATTATCTTGAATACTAGTGTAACTTTAAACTGACCTAGAACAAATGCCAAAGCCAGGATAAAATAAACAGTGTTTCATACCCAAATATAATATTTATAAGCTATGAACAATGTGCAGAATGACATCAGGTTTTAATAAATCTCCAAAAATTATATATGAAGGCTATCAATTTGTGTCACCATTTTAAAGCGTTTTATTTAAGGCAATTTTCCGATTTCTTAAACAATTCAAAGTACACAAATACACAGGACACATTGTTAAAGCTGGGTCACCGCCTAATAATGGTCAGTGTACACTATCGTTTGCTTAAAGATAGTTCAAAGCCAAACCAGTATCTTAGACAGCCGAGTAAATTGCATATTCAAGAGAATCGCCTGATTTATTAAATAGTATCGATCTTCCAACACGAGATTTAGATGTAAAATAACACGTCATTAATAATTCCTGCTTAAATGCACATACATCTTTTTATAACATGTGATCGCTTGTTTTTATTTGTAGCAATTCAATGTAATTTATACCAAACATGCTCACTATTAATCACACCCTATGTTCACGGTATGCACTAGCCCGAATCATTAATCAAACACAATTACTTCATTCAATACTAGTTACGTTGTATTCCTTGGCTCTTTGACAGATATGTGTCGTGTTCTGAGAAACTTGGAAAAAGGCTTGTGCGTAAATTGTCATCCCAGATTAGCCTGTGCAGTCCGCACAGGCTAATCAGGGACGACAATTTCCGCTTTTTTGGCTTTTTAAATGATGTCTCTTCATAGCGAAAATCCAGCTTAGGCGGAAAGTGTCGTCCCGGATTGCACAGGCTTATCTGGGATGACACTTTACGCACAAGCATTTTGCCCAGTTTTCTCAGAACACGACACATATGTCCACATTTAGCGACATATATGATTAAACGATATGGGTTAATCGGAACTTTCATAAACGTCATTAGCACGAATAGACATCCGAAAAGCTGACCAATGACGTCACATTAGGATAGATGTGAAAATTCTATACGCTTTGAAGGCATATATATGCAAGAGTCAATGTACAGGGTACATTGTTATATGTTCATATATAATAAACGAAACATCTATTGTTTGGACAGTGGTCGCTGAACAACAGCATATTTAGTATTTATTCCAGCTTTACAAGCGTAATGTATTTTACTTGAACGATACCAGTTCGTAAATGCTTGAAATAAACATGTGTGTTTTAGCAGCCGGAAAGCATCAATTGATGTCATGTCAATGAAGTATTTCACAATTAACAACGTGTTGGTGTGCATTTTATCGGTTTATCGAATGTTATTTAAAAATAACAATTGTTTTAGTAAGACAATAATACAACTATTATTGTATAAAACAAACACAATATAATATGATATGATGCGCCTCGGTCATATGTCTTTAACCAATAAATGTATGTTCATAATCAATGGCCATGCAGTCAGGAGATTCACATTATTTTTATAAAATGTATATTGTCAAAAGCGAAATAAGACCGTATACTACAGTATATCGTTAATGTTAGCTAATGTAAGTGCCTCGTGAAAATAGTTATCGAGTTGCTTATTGGCTCACCAATTTATAATCATTTTATTTTATGTCAGGTTTCCGAAGCAAACCATAGAACTGCGCCTTTACACAACTTCGTAATACTTTCTTATCTCATTAGTTGCACATTAATTTGATGTATTTATTTGTACTTGTCAATGTTTAACTGCGAGAAACTTGTAGGTTTTGTGACAGCTCGGTTTCCCTGGTATCGGTTAATCTAGCGCATAATACTGTTGTGTTTTAGAGGTAATGATATCTTGTATGTGCAGTGTTCTATATTACACCATCGTTTAAAAAAAAAAAAAATGAATTTGTTTTGCACTAACATTTCCGTGAGTTATATCTTGACATCTCTTGTGATAAACGAATTAGTCGTCTATGTTTATTGTAAAGATGCACGCCTTGCATCTAGCGCCCAATGTCAAATTTCCATGGCGCGTAGCAAAACGGACGTCTGTATCTCAGCGTACATAACAATGATTGTATGTGGTACCGAATGTCACTGGTTGTGGTTATCGGAATTGCGTGATTAACCAATTACTTATATTTGCATTGCTGGTCCAATGAATGATCTAGCTTATCCCTTTTATCCAATGAAAGGTTGATCAAAATGTATTCAACATAATAAACCTCTGAATACTATTTTATGCCACGCATATTCATCGAATCCAGCCAAGGAGAGTAGCATTTATACTAGCGGCAACAGAGAAAATGCTGCGGAACACTTAAATGTCAACTATTTTAGCGGATACTCCTGTATGTTAAGCTATTAACAAAATAATACCAATTATCAAGTTATGTATCGGCTGCATTTTTATCAGATTAAAACGTGAATAAATTTACAAAGGAATGTGGTTTGCCTTTTATCATTATTGTGATTATGATTTCAACGAAATAGCAAATGACAAATGCATAGGCAAAGTTTCCGTTATGATATTTAACGTCTGGTTTGGCTACATATAGAAATACTTTTATAACGAAATGCATCATATTCTTATTAGGTAAACTATTTTTTTCTTCTTCGAAATGTGTTTGCAAATACTGTCCTGCATTCGATTCAATATATTTTCAATTGCAAAGTGTCGTTGACATCTGTGTTAAAAACTCGTTATTCAGAACTGTTTAATCATGTTGTATCCTATTAACAGATGTTAATCGATCGGATAACAACGATCTTATAAACTTTAGGTTTATCCTATAGCTATTTTAGAACATTTGTGTTTTTTTTTCCAAAAATTGAAAAGTCTGTTTTTGTCAACTTCGGAAGAACAAAATCGTCTAAAAATGCGATATTTGATAATTGTTAATGAAAAAAGGCAAGATAAAATAGGATTAATAGAACATTATGTGAGTTTTGGATAAAGATCAAGTTTATCATGCTCGTCATGGACCATAGTAGCGCTCGGCAAGCCTCGCGCTATCATGATTCTAAACCTCGCATGATAAACTTGATCTTTATCCAAAACTCACATAATATTCTCTATGTAATTTAAAAGTTATATATATACATGACTGTGTGTTGACCTAAGTGAACATAAATACATGTATAATGCCCTCAGTCAGTTGATTACTTTTATTGTTTACAAAGTGCGTATGATGGCATGCACAATAACATATATTCTTCTATCCAAGAATATTACAATTGTAAAGTCTGCAATACAGCAGGAATTTTGCTAGCTTGCTTGTTTCTCAAAATACAAGTTCTCAAGCCACTCACTTATTATTGTATAAGCATGGCATTACCAAAGTTCGTCAGAATCAAACCAGTTAATACTGTATGATGCTTAAAGGACAACTTAAAATACAAATTATAACTTTTAACAATTCTCATGTTTTTGAAATGCGTGTTTGTTCCCATTTCAGGTTGTTTTGTTTTTGTTCATTTTGGCTGCATTCGATTTTTGGAGATGTTAGTAGAAACAAAATATTTTTTTTGTTTGACGTAACGAGGAATTCAAAGAGAAATCTAATTGCTTGATCTTTCGCTAAGTACGCATTTAGGCGTTTATTGACTGCCCACATGCTCAGTTTTCGAAATCCATAGCTTTCGCCGTCGCAGAGAAAAGTGTTTTATTTAGCGAACGGCAAAATACTTATGCTTGCAGTTATCGGTTACCGAGCTTACACATTACGAGGGGAGCAGGTGTCATATTGTGTGTGTGCTGTATTAACTTCAAACCTCACATGTTGACATGCATGTGTTAATTTCCTTTTTTTCATAAATTTCATTGATATCAATAGTTGTAGACGCGCGTTTGATGAGGAATGCTGAAGGTTTGGCTACCACCCAACCGTGTTAATCCCCAAATGCTTTGCATTGAACGTTCGAAGGCGGCGATCCCTGTTTTAATTATTTTACTTTTATACTCGGTGTTCTGGGTTAAATGTAGTACAAACGAACAGGAATTATCTACTGATACAGTTTCTGGATTTATATTGTTAGCTGTATTATGATTGATTAGAAGCAATAATACGAATTATCTTCGTTGCAAAAGTTAGTTTTATTGCTATAGTTGTAAGGATTTTTCCATCCCAATAATAAAATTTCAAAATCATTGATACACAAAAAAATCCGTCAATGAATGATTAAGTTTTTGCAGCGGGGTTACCTTACTTTGTAAGCGTTGTTCTCAATAAGCCGAGAAGTAATCACACAATATACGCCTGTCGTATTTCATCCCAAGGTGTACGTATTAAAAGAAATATTTCATATATCGGTTATATGTGCTTAATTTTTAATATTAATATTTTCAGTATCATAATTTCAGTTTCAATTCAAAACGCGATCTCTATCACGTGTCAACTTGGCCAAACGCGTAGCTAAAATGACCTTTTATTTAGGAGATTGCCAAACTTTAAACAATTTTTTTAAGAAAACTCTGAAAAAATTACATAAACAGTAAATTATGTTACAAAAAGATGCGTAACAAAAAAATTTAATAAACGTCTTCATTTATACCAAACGAAAACACAGCAAAACAAGTAAAACACTACATAAACACACACATTATATGAATAGATCATTAACTTAGATTAGTGTCTTGCACATGTCAATGCAAAGTTTTAGTTTAATTTGGTTGCAACAAATATATTGCAAGTCATATGTATTAATATTGGTCCCAAGCGGGCTGTAAATATGTATCACAATAATGTAAATTGTGTAAAAACAATAAAAAATACTGGTTAATAATGTATTATTTGTTATTTGTTCAACATAAATATTTGTTAATAGTTAATATGAGAGTCAATGTGAATATGGGCCTATATTTTGCCAACACATTTATCCGTATACATGCTCTGAAAAAATGAATTTGTATTAATACAAACAAGACTGTTACGGAAACTGTAAAACGATCTAAATGCATCCACTGCTCGTCTGACACACGTGGACCCTGGATACTTTTCATTGATATATTTATTCGTAAAAGACAAACATTCACGAAAATGCATTATATACTTCGATTAAGCTGGTAAAACTATGAACACAAACAATCCAAATTTAGTGTCTGTCTGTCTGTCTGTCTGTCTGTCTGCCTGTCCGTCCGTCCGTCTGTCTGTCTATCTGTCTGTCTGTCTGTCTGTCTGTTTTTCTGTTTGTTTGCCTATTTGTCTGTCTCTTTCCAGCGTTCGAGTGATATCTTGATTTGCTTCTACGTTAATAATTTGTATTGTGACAAAAAATTGATATTTCAACATTCTATTCCCCGGAAGTCACGTACGTATACATCCGATTTGTAGAAGATTTTCATTCAATATCTTTTTCTAATGCGACGTCTACGATTTTGAAACAAAAAAACAACAAGAAAGGAAGCAAGGATACCGAAGAGTCGAATGGGCGTATCCGTTTAAAGGAAATATAAGTATTACGTTGCTAATCGAGTTAAATATGCGTCGTTTTCAACTTAAAATCTCAAAAAGGACGAAATTTTATCAACCTTTCCAAGGCGCGTAGCAGCAAGGACTTCTGGTTCACAGTGCTTTGAACAATAAGTATCAATGGTACAACATGTAGTTCTCCGAAATGCTTGTTAAACGATTACGTATTTAAATTGAATGGCCAGCTGTACCCTTTTAATCTTATAAAAGGTTAATCAAAGTATATACAGCATAATACACGTCTACTAACATTTTTTTTCTGCCACGGAGCTCTGTTCTGATATTTGCGCTACGATATATCACTCATGCCTGTATATCCAATATGTTCAACTTTCTAAGTATGTCGACCTGCATGGAATTTAACCACGGAATGTGGCATTTACAATGAGAAAACGAAACGAATAAATGCCGCGGATAACTCTGTGATGTCAATCAATCTTATCGGTTAATAAAGTATAGCTAATAACACAATTATCGAAGTATGTAAATATTGCCCCGCTTGTCTAAAAATGCGTTCAATAATATTACGACTGAGTATTTTTGCTCTTTATCATAATTTGTGATGTAAACGTCAACAAAAATCACACACAATATAAAGGCAAAGCGCGGCGCTTAATGATAATTAATATCAGGCCTGGTTACATATAGGAATACAATAACAAAGACATGCACCATACTCTGTATTTCTCGATAAAACATGGCACGCGTGTGAAAGTTGTTAGGCGATGTCGCATATTACGTGTTGTCATGTGGTGATTATTTTCGTAGCCGTTCATTCAAAGGTAAAGCGATGTATTAACACTTGCAACAAACCAATGGAGTTGGTACAACTGTTTGAGCACTGGATAGTGGCAGATGTAAGCGCTCGATAAAGTATGGGCACGTTTATATTGAAGTTTATTACACGATAAATGGTTTCAGCGTAAGATGATGTCATTACAAAGAAGCAGCAGACACCCACGCGACCAAGTTACATGAACCACTTAACACCTGGGGCTCATGTGAATGATCTCTCAGTCTTGCTAGGTATACGTCTTTGCATGTATATTGACTTATTATTGTCAATGTATTGTTAGTTAACACCGTAAAGACTCTTTGGTCTTAAAAGTTATTTATTTTGTAAATCGAACACATTTTTCATAATGTCATTATATACAATTAAAATATATGTGACTTTCATTTCACATTTAGTTGCAGTGTGTATGTGGCTTAACCAGTAATTTATGATAATTATACTACTCAATAAGGGCATTTTGACTGCTTATTTATGCCATAAATGTGGCTAAACAATCGTTTTGTTATATTTAAATAGACATGGGGACATAGGATTCGAAATCGGCATCCAAACTTTGCCTAGATATTGACAAACTTGACATTCCCATCTTTTAGCAAGATTGAGCAAACATACGTGACTTATAATGTTAAATGTTATTTTTTTTACGGCATCGCAATATATAAACCAAATGCAAATAACTTCATTGTGATACTGATAGTGCTCTTGGTCTTGTATTCATACATGTATAGTAAGTTCCATCACGGTATTTTTTCGAAATGTAAATGCGCACTCAAGATATTAAGATGATATGAGATAAGATAAGAAAAGATGCATGTCATATTTTGCTAGTATTTTACTAAATTAGTAAATTATACGCACTATAAGTAACCCGAATAAAATAAATACCGGCAAGTGAACCAACATGAATTAGTTAATTAATCACATCATTTATATGTGTATATGTTTTTCAAATAATACCTTCCTATGTAAAGTAGACATAGCACACAAACCTTATATAACTAACTGACTTTTGTATCAGTTTGTATCAGTTTGCGTTATTTCTTATTACATAGAATGTTTTTTTTTCCAGTTTAGAGTTGCATGTCATATTAAGTGTGCCTATATTCGTTATGCATTGACACTAGTTAAGAAAGCACCAATGGAATGATTCTACTGATCAAAGATAGTGAGCGCGATGTTGTTTAGGTTTATGTTGTTGTCATTCATACAATGATGTTTCATTATGAATGTTTCATTTTTACTAATTTGATCGTTTGAACAAACGATTTGTTGCAATGGAAGAATATGACTAGTATATATGCATACATTATTTGATTCCAAATATTTGATTAAACGAGGGAAATACATATTTATATCGTGATAATATCAATGAGGTCAAACTCTTTACTAATTGTCCAAAGAAACGGTTCATAGGATTTAATCATAGGCGATATTGAATACATATGTCAGGGCACAACAATACACTAAAATCACATATGAACTAATTATCTAACTTTCCTAAGGAAACATTTGTGTTAATGCACATATCTCAATGGATTTACAATTAAATAGGAAATCAATATTTAATCAGAAAAACTTGTACAACTTATTTATTATGCAATTGAAATAATCACTTCACCGCTGCATTCGATGTAAATACTTGATGTTAAGTCAAATTAGTTTGACCATGCATCCGTAATCACTGCTGTATATTATGGCATTACTATTTGAGTGCATAGATGTGTCACACCTCCATACATATTGGTATGTACATGGCATATATATAAACACCCAGAAGCGCAACACCAAATAGTTTTTTTGAATTAACGGTTTACTAATCTGTATTTTATATGTGCAACAATATTGTTCGGAATACGATTAGCTGATGTTAGAATTGTTTATGGGATGCCATCATTCCTTTTTCCAATGTTAATTGATTCAAATGGCATTGTTTTGTTTAATGTATTGTTTAAGTGCATGATTCATGTGTTTTTATTATGACACATCGTCAGAAGCACTGCATGGTACCATTTGTGTGGGTATGCCATGGTATTTGCGACTTGATTTGATATATTCAACAGCGACTAAGTTCAATGCAGCGTCAAAATAAAATGATTATAATGGTGAGTGGTTGTGAAAATCCAATTTTCACGGACATTTAAGTGACTTTAGATTTGTTCTGGAAAACAACATGTTGACGTGTTTCCTGTATCTTTGACGTAATTAAAATAAAATACGTCCTCTAATAAAACATATTCAGTTATAAATCAATCACATACAAGTATCTGCGTCAACCATTACTTCGTCTGTAATTGCATTACACTAGCGTCAACTGAGCTGAAGTGTTGTGTCATTGTATCAAGCATATATAGTTATACGATATGTCATGCAAGTACACTTTCAACGTTTTGTCTGATATTTGTTTCGGTTAGATAATTGTTCAAAGTTAGTGCACATTTTATAACAGTGTGCCTTTGTCAAAGTATCATGAAATGATAGAGACTGTGTCGTAGAATCGCATGATACCTACTTTCATAGACGGAATATTTGTAAAACTGTGGCTTTCATAATATTGGATTCTCTTTTATTTGCATTTAATTTCTTTTAATTTTATTGAATTGAACATCATAAATCAATCAAACACGTTATAAAATGAAAACATAGACAACACGTGTGCATTTATTTTGATCCCGTTGTTTATCAATAGCTTAATCTAGTTCAATAGTTAGATCATCGTCATACAATCTTATGATAAAGCCAAAAATGTAGATTTTAGTGTCAGATAAGTCAGATTTGTTGCATATTTTTCTTATAATAGGAATAAAAAATATCATTATTGTGCAATTTACAGAAATTAAATTGTTTTGTCAGCGAATTGCAATAACTCTATCTTTAGATTTTCTCCTTCAGTTCTATAAGTATCTGGTTTAGAGTAACATATATCGTAACACATAAAAACAAACAATTATATTCGAGGAACTCTATCAAGAGAGAAATTCCTATTCTTTGCTAATACTTTTTTTATTACAGAACACTCATTATAAGCTTAACTAACAGCCAGCGACCCGAGCTTTATTCTACTATGTGTTGTATGTTTTGTATTGTGCTGTTCTGTACTGTTTTGGCAATTGGTCACTTTTCATAAATAAAGGGCCACGAACTCCATATTTTTATTACAAATATATGATACATTGTTTTCCTTAACACAAATCGTCGAAACAGTATATAATATTCATTTCTTTTCACACACATTTGTACACACATTATTTGTTTCTGACATACGCATTAATTTTGCACATCTATTATTCACTGACGTGACTGAATCTTCTGTCATTACGTCGCGCCTTGATTCGTTTGATTATACAATACTGGCAAATAATTGTGTTTTGAGTCAATGCGATCTTGGAAAAAAATCAACATAATATTGAAGGACGCGAAATAAAGTGTCATCATGACATCTAACGTGATGATTTTTTTTCATTTGGAACACTCGGTTCTTGTCATAGATATAATGGTTACGTCATAAATAGTACCCTTCACGTGATATTTGCCAAGAACCGAGTGTGAATATTTTACTTTCTTCTGGTGATGCCTTTTTAATTGCATTATGTATTCATATCACTTTATTCACACGTATTATGCATTAAGATGCTTTTAAATCCTTCATTGAAGTTATTGTGTTGGATGCAACCCAGTGGTCTAGAAAAATAAACGGATTCCATCATTTAATTTGAACACACATTAATCGTATTCAACCTTGTTGACATCCTGCAAGTAAAACAGCTTTGTTATACAAACTGCACACTCTAAATCATACATCACACTCACCGAATGCTTCAAACGAAATGTCCTTTTCAGTGTAAAGATGCTTAAGAATATAACTGATTAATTCACCAGAAAATGACGATACAAAATTAGCATATCGTGGACCACAATACATATTTAATGTATGTATGAAGTTTCCTGATTTGTGTATGTTATATTTTATAGTTTAGAATACATCATAATTCTATTATTTATGGAAGTGCTCATTTCGTCTGAAACGCGCGTGTTATATCTTGTAAATAGGATTTTAAATTAGTTTTTATTTAATGTACATATCAATTTCCAATGTGAATCAATCTGCCCGAATATGGTTTATATGTGCACGAAATGTTTAAATAATCACCAATAAGCGAATTTACCGTTGATATCTTGAAACGTATCACGGTTCATATCTTCAATATTGAAATAGTTCAGTCTTTAGAGACTGTAAGCGGTAAAGCTAATTTGTGTTGTGAGGATTACACATATTTGCGATCTTTCTAACATCAATGTGTTTGATAGTTGTCTTGAAATTACACTTCGAACTTGATAGTTAAAGATATTTAATAGATGGACCAATGTGTTGACATTTGTTTTCTGTAAAACATTTAGTCAGTGTAAGCGTGGCAAAATGATGTTTATTATGTGTATTCGTAATTATGAATGAATCCGACAATGTTACCCGTAAAGATATTATACGTAAACTTAATTTGGTGTTTTGTTTTTTATGAACGCTTTGTGTTCAATATATTAATGTAAAATAGTGTTCGAGCAGTGTAGCCAATTCATGTTTTATCTATATGTCAAGTGTTTTATAAATGCAACACATAATATAAACTCTACATATTCTGATCGTCTAGCTATGGTGACCCTTATGTATGACACAACTCACTTCATGTCAGCTTCGAATATTTTATTATTTTGTTATTAATTGATTTCATATATTAGGTCATCCCTTGCAGAATCAGCATAATCGTATGTTGCAAAACATATGTAGTGTCGTCTCATGTACGCTATGATCTTGATTCATAATGAATTTTTAAGAAAGCAGATTTAAGTATACAAACACGATAGTTGTCCATGCCATAATTATTTCCGTTTCTTATTGACTTACAATATTATTTTCGCAATTGTATCAATTATGATATATGATATTTCGAATGCATTCACAGGGTGTGTGTATGTAAATTATGTGTTGTTCCGTACATATGTCTGTTTTATAACTGAGTCTTAAAAGTGGTATTAACTATAATATTATTAATATGTTTACATCATATGCTATCTATATTATATTAAGAAGTGAAACTCCAGAAGCTGCAGCAGTATTGCATTTCTATCAAACACACCTTCGCGGTCCTTTTTGTCCATTCGTTACTAAAAAAAATATTAATTTGGGCTTAAATTATTTGGTGATCATATGCTGGTTATATATATAATATAACATGTGTCCAGTTTTAAACGTAAACGATATGCTTAGAATATTCACAAGGTTTTAATTAACAACATTTCGTATGGGACTCAACCAATTTAAATTAAATCGTTACACGAAAACCGGGTCCGTATGTTTGTGTTATTTTTAATGCAGACACGGGTATGCATCTCGAGTTAATTTGTATAATATATTCAGCCTGTACCAATCGGGTTTTATACATATAATGTTACATAAACCAACATGTTGACATATCTATTGAGTACCGTAGTCGTACATGTAGTTCATATTCAATAGTTTCAGTATACACAGTTTGTACAAAAGTTGTAGTTTCAGAAGGCTAAATAATCCAAATGATCCAGTTGAAACATAAAAAATAATAAGTAATAAGACATTGTATAAATAATACAATTTAACCAATTATATTTTGCAATGTTATAACTGTTATGATTGTGTCTATGGTAATTCAGTATCTGAAAGGATCGCACCTGCCAAGGCCTTCGTCTTTTCAGACGAATCGAGATCTGGTAAACACATTAACTTTTTTTATCCAATTCTCTTGGGAATGCATATCTAAATTTCATAAATGCCATGAAATACAGTCTAGTCAAATAAGATTAAGCTGCAGAGATAATGTCGTTTTTACATTACATTAAAGGTGTTACGTTTCGATCTAATGCAAATGCATTATAGGTAGAACATACTCTTAATGGAAAATAATTTTCATTTGTAAAAAATATTCGTTGTATTTTATTATATAATCTTAGACAATATGTATAGTGAATATGTCCTTAAATTTTCTTTCGATATTTTTTTTTAAAATTAAAAACGTGTTCAGTCTTGTTATGTTAAGTTAAATGTTTATCATTACGGTTTTAATGTGTGTTCCTTTGCAGCAAATGGTAGTAGCGGCCGAAATGTCTATTTGTTTAATTTTTTCCATTGGTTAACGCTCATTTTATTCATATTATCATTGTTTATATATTTTAATAAATTATTTGTGTTTCTATTTTCTGGATGGAATAAATTTATTTCCAAATAGATGTCAAACAAAATAATGAGTTACTTAAGCCCATTGTCGTCAGACCTGCATATCGACTTTATAATGCACATATCCGCCAGTAAATCATGCAACGTTTTACCGATTTTTGTTCTGCAGAACCGAATGCTCACAGCCGTTTGCATTGAAATATATATTGTTCCTGTATATAAAATATATTTTTGAGATGTTGTTTTTGTATTTTTTTTAGAGCCAATTAAATCTTTAATAAATTATTGTCTGCCTTGCATTGTATTTCATACGATCCATTTTATTATATGGATTAGTTTTTGTTATTGTGTTCTGAATTTACATATTGTGTGCATATACAGTTAAGATTGTATGGACTTCTCAAAATGCAAGTTCATGTACACATAACAATTGATATGATTTGACAATACAACACTGTCTGAAATGCATCACGGAACGAAATACATGTTCATATGCACTGCACCTAATGGAGATCTTGAAATCAAATGCATACATGTGACTTTGGGATGTACCGTTTTGAAGTGGAGTAATGCTTAGATGTACCTGTATAGCGTCGAGTAATGTATACAGGTGGCTTTGGCATGTAATGGTATGCAAATATGTGACTTTGAGTAATGCATATATGTGGTTTTGTCAGGTGCCGTTATCAAGTTAAGTAATGCATAGATGTGACTTTGGTAAGTGCCGGTATGGAGTGCGGTAATGCATAGATGTGACTTTGGTAAGTGCCGGTATAGAGTGCGGTAATGCATAGATGTGACTTTGGTAAGTGCCGGTATGGAGTGCGGTAATGCATAGATGTGAATGGGAGTGATAAAGAGTCGCATTAAAATAAGAACATAGCTAATCGCAATTCAACCTTGTCCTAGGGACAAACATCTGTGTTGTACACCATGCACATTAACTGAAACAAAACACAGGTTTACAGAATGTTGAACACAACAACTGTTGACATCCTTTTTTAATTATGCCATCCGAACAATCCACTCATAAAAATGCAGCACATAATAAACAGTGATTGCGGCTGTTAAGTTCGTATGTTCGTATGTCGCTGTCTTGAAATGGCATGATCCCAGTATTAAACACATTTTTAAGTGCCACTGATTTCGACGGTAGAAATTAATCTTAAAATCAATTGAAACAAAGTAAAAAAAAAAACGGAATTAAAAAAAAAATAACAGGTGCTACAATTTGGGATGAACGAATGACAAGAGTATGTATATATGTTTGAACGAAAACGTTTCTCATAAAAACATATACAATGCATTATATTTAAGCATTTTGATTTGCAACCTTATACATGTATGCATTAATTGATATTTAGAATTTATTGTCAGACTACAGATTATTAATTTGCATTATAATTTTACATTCATTATTATTATAATTATTATTATTATTAGTAGTAGTAGTAGTAGTAGTAGTAGTAGTAGTAGTAGTAGTAGTAGTAGTAGTAGTAGTAGTAGTAGTTCTCACTGAAATTAAAGTTGTTTTCTTTCATAGGATCATATGCTGATGTAGGGGACGGGGACTTGAAAGGCATATCAATCCCATTCGTAAATTGGGGTACTACACATGTACCTGTGTTTGAGGTGCTACAAAGCACATCACGTCAGCAAAAACTGAGATTTATTAACCTTACCGTAACACTAAGATTATAATAAAGGCAGGTTCAGACCATTTGCGTCATCTCTATTTCTCTTTAATTTATTACACCCTATGTAAACTGGTTTACGATATCAGAAGAATACAAGCAGGTGCAGAGTGAGCTCCAAACACAAACCGTACATTACTGATTGATGCGTCTGATATTTCAAAAGGTTTGCACTGAATGCAGCAAGGCAAACTCGTTTTTTTTT
Source organism: Dreissena rostriformis (assembly GCA_007657795.1). Lineage (NCBI taxonomy): Eukaryota > Metazoa > Mollusca > Bivalvia > Myida > Dreissenidae > Dreissena > Dreissena rostriformis. Next base: position 273,470 of record VMBQ01000085.1, read on the forward strand.
TCTTCAAATTATGATCGTAATATATGCGTTTTCCTCTTTCATCGCTTTGTCTAAATGTGCCAGTTGTAAAAGAAAAAATATAATATTAATTTTTCTGATTACTCGTAAAATTAATGCAATGATGTTATAACGTAAACAAATATTCTCTATTTATTATGTTCGCCATATATATATCTGACTGTTCTTCAGACCAAGTCAAAAACATTCAATACTTGACATTTGAGTTTGTTTTACGCTTAATCGGTTGAGCGTATTTCGTGTTAATCATTGTGTACCATCTTATAAACATACGCAGAGTATCAAGGTCATCTAGTCTCGTAACCATTGAATATGCAAACTCTATATGTAGATTCAAAGAAATCCAAACCATAAGCACAAAGCCAGGAATACATTTTCATATTGGAAATACTGATGGGGTCACATTCAATGTTAATGGCCTAAACCCACGGAATAAGGGATTGCTTCAAAGACAATAACATATAAATAGGTTCGCACACAGGCGTAATTTAAGGCACGAGTTATATTGGAAGCTGACCGCCATTGCATTCCCTTTGTATTATGTTATGCACTAAAGGGCAATGCATATTCGAGTTTAACGAGACATCAATTAAGATAATGATAGTAATCATTTATAAAAAGTGAGCACATCAGGAATTCACATGTTACGTTTTTGTTTACTGAAACGTGGTTTGGGATGAAACAATGAAACAATGAAAACGTGGATTATCATAGGCAATCATAATATCCGCGAAAGGCGGTCGCACTTAGGATATTTCAGATATAATTCAGTGATGCCCGGGACATAATGTACGAATACTGATCCTATTGACCGCCGAACAATGTAATACACCTAGTTCATTGCATTGAAGGCTGTGCTTTATGTTTCTAAAATTAGAACTCAGGGGGCCGTTTCATAAACGATCGTACGACAATTTTAACTTACGAGAATATTTTGTAATCTTAATAAGTATACGAACTAGCTCTCCATGCTCGCCAAATATATACGGCTCTTGAGATGCCAATGCAAATAATTAAGTACTGAAAATTTATAATCATATGATATGGACTTTAGCAATTATGTGTCTGCGAAAAAATGTATCGTATCGTTAATAAGTACCACGATGTTTATTGAAACGGTCCCCTGGACTATCTGACGATTTATATGCATACATAATGTATCTTCCGGAGCATTCAACGATATTCAATGTTTCACGTTTGATAAAATAACATCATCCATTTTCGTTCAACTATATCCGTCGTAAGCATTGCATTTATACGTTTAATCATGTCTTTGTTCCAATGTGATGAATTCACATGTTTTGCGAGAACATATATTCCCGAGTTCGTTATTCACACAGTCGTGTTCAAAAAGGCGTATTTATTTAATACACATTTCGTCGTTAATTTAATCCATTTCAAGTTTTGAACACAATTTTGTATCAGTGCATTTTGGGAAAAACTAATGTTATGTTAATTTCTCTATCAAATGAATGGACACACAATAAAAAGAGCAATTTCCGATGAAAACAAACACACGAATATTTATTTAAGACACTTTGAGGAAAAATAGTTGCACATGGTTTGTGTTAACATAACGGAAAATACGCTTGCACTATGACATTAATGTAACTGATATTTGATATCGAACTAGAGTGGAATCAAGCATGGTTTAATCTTTGCACCTTTAGTCTTGTAACGAATATTCTACGGCTTCGACTTAAAATCAAACGTCTTTAACACAGTTGCCTTTCATTTTTTTTTTTAAATCACGAACATGCTAATATAAAATCAATGTAAACAAATAGCGTCGTAGACTTGCTAATGACGCAGAAATAATGTCGAGAAGCTTTGAGATCAAAAAAGATTATGTTAATCTTTCAATTATGTTTAAGACGAATGTGTATCCGAAATGTATGGTACTGAGTTTATTTTTTGTAGAAAACCACGTTTAGGTGTTTATGGTTAGTCGCATACAGATTTTAAAGTTGGATAACGTACATATATATAAATAGTCTTTTTCAGATTTAGAACTCTATTATAATCTCTTGTCATGAATACATTGTTAAATAAATAAAAAAATAAAATAATGCATAACTGTGTACATATGAACAATAACAAGAAATCGCAGTTGTTTATTTAAAATGTTAATTTTAATCTTGATAATGTGTTCTGATTTTTCCTTTTGCTCTATTTTCTTATATATAATACATAACTAGTTAATAATGAACGTTGTCTACAATAGAGTTATAAAGTAAATTTCACTTTCGCTTTCATTGTGTTGTATGTTTCTCCAACTTATATGCGCGCAGGACTTTTCATTTGACATACCTAAAGACAACATAAAGCCAATAGCTTACAATTTCTGATTTTTAACGACGATATATTTAAAATCACCAGCAATTGTAAGGAGTATTTTACCACAAAATCCACACTCTAATGGGAATACTTATAAACACACTGGATCAATAGTTTTCAAACAAAGGCACTTATTGTGCCACTGCTGTTTATACTTCAAGACAGTCACCCGATAAATTAATTTGTTGCGGAGTTCAAGATAGAAGCTTTTGTTGCGCAAAGCTACTATTTTATAAGTAAACCTCGTAAAAGAAGATGCATACTTATAATTAGGTGAATATGTATTTATATGTGGTAATTTTCAGCTGTTTGAATCTTAAATTGGCATCGTTTTGACTTACGTGTCACGATAATAAACCGAAACAGATACGATATTTATATAATATAACGTCAAGTCATTTGCTAATGCAAAATGGGTGAACTTAAATTAGTTTTCAATATAGGGATTTATAATTGAATCTAACATTTTTAGAACCGATGTTGATTATTTGATACGCAGATAAACAGAACACTATAAAACTACTAATTTTGGTAGTGTATAATGATTAATTTCCAGAAGTAAGGACCACCAAATGCGCAGAACGAGAGTTGTGGTTTTAAGATTATATATGTACATTGTGTTTCCTGAGCGAATTACGTACTGATGCTTCATGTTTTAACGCATTCATTGAACATTGTATTAGCGATTGGGCTTATTATGTTAAAGTATCATTCATGGTCACAAGAGTCAAAACATGAGATTGGAATAATAAACTATTTTAACACTGATAACAATATATATAGTAACCCGCGGCTTTCGAATATAATAAAAATAATATAATAATAACGTGTCTTTATTGTGACATTTCCTAATAGCAGATGGTGTTAGTTTTCAAGTAGAAAATGTAATGAACTAGGTTCTTTAAGATGTCTGAAGGTTAATACTGAACTACTTGGTTGATCAATCGTCGAATTTCGTTTTGTACGAGGAAATGGCTAACATAAAGGAGCACCATATAACACTATAAACACTACATACATTGTTGTATAAATGCAATATGTGTTTTGTTTTCTTTAGCTTGGTGTATGTAATAATATACTAGAGATGTAACACGAAACTTGAAACAAAACCAAATGTATCAAGAGCTGTTAGCAGCTTATGTTCCTTGATGCGTTACAGTACGGATCTGAATACAAAATATATGTCATTTAACATGACAGTAATCAGTTGTTTTAAAATAAGTGTCAGTGCCCTCGCAAAAATGGTATGATCCAATCAGAACAACGCACACTGTCTGGCATCTGCGATCGTTACTAGTTGAACTCCACATACGTTGTTTTTAACTTATTGAGCCATAACATTAAACACAGTGACATATTCTATTAACAAAGTATGTTTAGTTCTGACAAATTTGACAAAAATGTTAATGCTTTGCTTTAAGTAGTGCCCCTGAAGTTTAGTTGCATTGCAAAGAAATGTATATGCTGTGAACATTTCAAATGTGTGGATGAAGATTTGCTACATTTTCTTTTCACAACACAATAGTTCGATATTGACCAACCGTTGCATTACAATTTACGTTTTGTATATTCACATAAATGACATTGCTAGCACAGTAATCCTGATTGCTATGTTTAATTAATTATGTGTATACACATACACAGGCGAGTTTTATTAAATGTACATTTTAAAGCTAAAACCACGCAACATCTAGACTCCGAAATCGTTTCACTATAATAATTGTGCGTTATGTTTTTATGGGTCAGTGCACTGCCGTTTGTCGTACGCAGACGCATTATTCACGTATGAAATAAGCCTGGACGGGGCTGAACTAATCAATTTAATAATGTCTGTGACATTGATTGTCAAGTTCAGGACACATCAGTGCATTACAAGTATAAACTACACATACAACAGTTCAAGCCTATGGTTGATGCAGATCGTACTTTCCAGTATATTTCCTATATTTGAACGAATTGTAGACTTGGACATTGCATATGAACTGTTTGCCGCTTGGCTAGAGCAAATGTTTCGCACCAATACGATACGAAGTTTCAGCACTTGACGCGAAGGATTGTTAAAGTGTTTTCAGTCCAAATGCAACAAAACATTGCCCAGTTTCCTATTTAATTAGCATGCGTTTATGCTACTCTTGCAAACTCACTGTCAGTATTTTATTATTTTATTATAGTATTTGTATTAAATTGTTCTGTCACGTAAAGACATTGATCTATAGGTGAACTCTTAGAGCCAATTTATGGCTTGATAAATACTTTGTAAATACTTAAACATATATGTTATATTTTGGAAGTTAGCCGTTGTAACGGTCACTGTAGCCTATCCATATCGCATCCATAAGCCAAATGTGTGATATGAACCGAATACGAAGTGTTTCATAGTGTATACATAACGACTGCGTTTGCATGCATGTACATGCAAATTAAAATGAACTCATTACATTTTCACGTTCTTACACGCATCGTCTTGTCGTCATGGAATTAACGGGTTTCCCTTTGCTAAACCAAAAATCTTTCCAAATTATTTTAAGTATGGCTTTTGTTATCTCCACTCTTCCATTCCATTCCATTAATGAATACTTTGCACGCATGGAATCTTAAGAACCCACTTATGGGTTATTAACCGAAAAAGGAAAATCAATTTAAACTTTTGTTCGAAGTTGAACAGGAGCATTGATTGCAATATTGTCAAAGGCAGATTTTCATACTCAAGAGGAGATTTGAATAAAATATAAAGAGTTTAAGAGGGACTGAATCACTGCAAAAAACATACATATTGTTTCTAAAAACAATAAAAGCGAGGCTGGAAGCATTTCCCTTTCGAAATAGGTATTCCATCTGCTCAGATCATGGAAATCTTCCACATAATAATGACTATTGCAACAACGAAGAATTTGTATCAAACAAAACACTGTGTTTGAATCAGACAGTTTACGCAACATGTATGACATTCTTGAAATAAGCCCTGCTCTGTGAAAAGTTTCTTTAATGACATTGAAATGACGTCCAGAAAATTGCCTATTAAGTGACGTCATTTAAATCGTATTAAGTGTGCTGTTTATTCCGAATTGTGTTTCTGTAGTGTGAAGCGAAACACATTTTTGATTATTTTTGTGTAAGTCTCGAAAAAGCTATGGATAGCGAAATTTAGGTGAGATATTGTTGTTTAAAATAATTATTAAATCAATCACTAACAATTATTCATGCACAATGTTGTTTATTTACTCACTAGTTAATGGATCTTTTCCGTCGCCATTATGTTTCTACGTAACCGTCGACCATTTGATGTGTATTTCTCATTATTTGTTAAGCGACAACAACACGTGATTTTGATCAATTTCTCTTGCAAATCAAATATACTTTTGCGATTTATGTTGTACAATTAGTTCAAGGCCTTTTCAATATTTAATTCAACGTTTGATATATTGCCGCTTTAGTGAACACAATTGATTGAATGTTTTAATACAAACGGCACGCGTTGTCATATCATTTCATAATCATTATCAACACAGCATAAATGCAAAATATTGTGAAATGTTTAGCGTCTACACTATCTCTCTTATTGTATTAATGAGTTATAATGGTAATATGACTTTTACATAACAGAGAGAAGTTACAAGATATATCGTATCGCTAAACCGTAATTTTTTAGTAAAACCGATTTTGTCCCTTGTTTAAATTACCTCCCTCTATGAATAAAAATCATTTTTTGAAACAATCAAACGCATGTTTGCTGTTTCCTCTGTTACATAGCACAATCTAATAACTATTTTTAATCACATTCTATTTATAAGTTTGCATATTGTATATAGTGTACATTCGTTACATAACATAAATTATCTTTTTACCTTAATATGTACGGATTGAAAGTACGTAAGTAACCGCCAATTTCAGCTGCCACGTGTTTTTGTAATTAGACGATAACACACGGCTGAGCTGGGCCGGTCGTCTATTATCGGCCTGCTGCCGTCATATGCGGCTAGGGCCGATTATAGACGTCCGGCCCAGCTCAGCCGTGTGTTATTGTTTATATTTCATATGGTTCTATTGTGTTCCGTCACTAAAATTTATTACCGAACCAGCTTCCAATACTATTATTTGCATTCAATTGATTACGCAATTTATGACGTATCTCGTAATTTCTGTGACGAAACACAAATGTTTAAGCTAGGCTCTCTTGAGCGTAAGGACGACAATGCGGACGTGTGCATTGATGACTCATGTTTAATTTCAAAGAGTGTCGTTCATCTTATCTTCAGAACGGTGTCAGTTGCAATCGATAGTTTAATTATTCCACTTGTTTGCTATGTTTTATATGCATCATTTTCAATTCTTTCGAAGATGTACGGCTTAATTGTATTTATCACCGTTATCCAAAATTGAGTTTGGACGCCATTTTGTTCAGTTGACGTCGCGCGATCTGATTCTCTACAGATATAAAAATAATAATTATTTATATTGGCCCGCTAGATACAAATAACGGCCCCTCGCGACGTCATTTTGTTACTATTTATAGTAACGACATGTAATTTGTTTTTGTATCTATAGAATCTGGTCGCAAAAATGGTCGATTGGTATAAATAATAATTATTTTTTCTAGGATCCTGTTGTCCGAACACTCTGGCTGAACACTCCTGCAGCATATTAGGAACAACCAGATGTAACTTAACAAATTTACGTCTTAAATTCTACTACTGAAAAAGATTTGTTTTCGGATAGCTTTTATAATGTTCTGACATTTGCACATCATATCTGTCAGTGAACATAAGGTGTATGTAAATGTTTAATGATATTACCGCAAAAGCCTATGACACTACGTTGAATTATAATATGAAGCTTATATACTTAATTTATGTTCAATGTTATTGAATTACTTACAATTCCCATTAAAGAATTACTTCTTATTTTTGTATAAATAAATTTAGTTCAACTGGGTTTATGTTGTAGTTCAGATTAAATATGTTATTTCATAGGTCGACGAAAATGACGATATAGACGGTGTAGCTTCCGATGCTGCTTCTGATTATAATGAGCATATACATGAAATAACTGTCGAGAAACGTGCCCATCGCGTTCTTCAAAACAAAACAAGTGCAGACAATTTTGGAGACTACACATCAGATCCAGAAGTTGAAAGATCACGTGAATTGAAGAGCAAAGGTTGTGGATGTACCATGGATTGCTTTGAAAAATAGACCACCGCGGAATTGTAAAGTGACATCATTGGCCTTCGGTAGATTGGAAAATACCACAGAGAGTTGAGAACACATCACAGAATGCCGTAAGAGTGATGAAACCAAGAGAGGGAAGAAAAGATAGCGTGTGTAATATGAATACCGTTTTAACAATAAACATGTGTACACACTCCTGTTCATGACACCTTTTGAAATTGTCAAACAAGGACTTGAAACTTGCTAAAACATTTAGTCACGTTTAGAGGAAAATGGATTCGTCTCGATAAAACAGAAATACATACGATCACAAAGCGACACCACGCATCATCTAGAGGGGATTGTCAGGTCATCGTATAACCTTCAAACAATGCTATTTCTACTGAAAAATATGCAAATGTAGTTTAATTAACAGCGTTTAAAAACAAATATGTGTAATATGCGACTTTATTAGAACAATGGGTATAGAATAAAGTGAACAGTGTGCACACACATTTACTGCTTTTCATAAAAAAAACAAAATTACATTTCTATTAATATTGCAGGCAGTTTTAGTACTTCAGGTTTTTCTCATCCACACAAGTCGTCGTTAAGGTTAGGCGAGGCCGCGATGATGACGAGATACAGCTCAACATACTTCGTGACTCCTGTTTCTAAATTGGTGTTTAGCTGCCACTTGTCATACAACCCGGCGGACTATCCATTTAGAGAAAATTATACATGTTCAAAGTACTTCGTCCATGTGTACGTCGTCCGTCCTTTCAAGACACCACATGTCCTGCTCCGGATATTAATTAGAGTGCATGTTTCTATTTGAATTAACTTGGCTGTGTTTATTTGTGGTGTGTGAAATAATATTGAGTTAGAAAGAACTTGCTACCTACAATGATGAGTTTGTTGATTGTAATGGTATGCATTATAGCGCAAAGCGTCAAAAAAAGTAATAACGTTGTCTAAATGCTATGACGTCGGAAACGTCGATAGGCAGAAACTAAATGACGTTGACAGATACTTGTGTAGGCAAAATACAGCATATATTAAAAGGTATATGAGACATTGACAAACGGGTTTTCAGTTCATTAACTAGACATGAATAAACTTAAGTAATATGCAAAAAGTAAAAATCAATAATTTTGTCTTTAGACCCCCTTTCCACAGAGCACGACCCAAATATATTCATATTAATCGAACATAGTCCTCGCGTATCGTTACGTAAGCATACAGTGATATAGAGCATGTGTACATATGTATGCACACCAGAAGTATTACTGTATACATGTATGTAGCAAAAATCAGATGGACTTAAGGAGTACAACTAGTTTATACCACACATACTTCGTTTTAGAAAGCATCGTGTAACGTTATGGTTTTCGCATACTTCGCATTGTTGACGATTGTTTAGGGCTTTGTTCAACATCTTACGGGTAGTTTATTAACGTCTTTTAATTTCAAACATTCTAGGCACGTGTGTAGTTTGTAAATGTTGGTGTGTTATTTATAGTGATCCGAAATAGCAAGGCTACCATAAATAAATAACGCGCATACACAGTTTAATTTAGTTGCCACACAAACCGAACTATACTATTTATACATTTGCATACAAGGATCCGCACCACAATTGCCCTTTTTAGTAATTAAGAATACATATATAAAAACGTTATTTGTAAAAATTTCGTGCTTTGTATATTTTTCCCTGTTATTAAGGCATACTATTTGTCAGTAATTTTGTGTTAAATACAATCTTAACTAACATCATTTTTTCTATTAACGTATGTATATTTAATAAATGACAGTGTTTCATCTTTTTCATAATTTTTGTATGCATGATACACTTCGTATATTTGATAAATACTTTAATTTAACTGTGTTGATAGGCTGCAACACAACGAGTGTTTATGGTTGTTTATATAATGCAGACATATGCACAAATTTGAAAAAAAAATGCACAATGTTGTTAATATAATTCATTCAACCAGACTTTACTGCTTCCATATTTACTTTCTTCCGACAAAAAGTTAAAATGAGAGATGAGTGTCCATGTCCGCATAGTTTGCGTTAACGGTATGATTCATTAACGACATTGATTATTGTAACTGGTTCTTTCCTTTTTTGTTGAGAATAATCACTTTAGCATGATTGTAAGAATAGAACGTGTATATGATTTTTATCTCCATCAATATGCATTGATATTGACAATTTAGTCATTATTGAACTGTACACCAGGCGGTTTAATCGGTTCATACTTAATAAACGGGTGCATTTGATACCCATTAAAACGTAAAACTATGATGTCATCCAAACGCCTGGAAAGGTGCAAAGCATGCAATGATCAAAGGTCTTCTTAAAATATTCATCAGTTGTTTTAATATCATCAAGCCAGTGTTCCTTCTACACGGACGTCAAATTATTAATACACCTTTTTGTATGTATGTTTGCTGTTTGTTACAACGCTCCATGTTTCATTATTGTGTCAATTGAGGGAAGGGGGTACTGTAATTAACAGTTTCATAAATAAATACAAACATTTTTTTCGAGAAGTTTATCTTTAAACGTGAGGCAAAAGTACCGAGATAACCGCAAGCAAGAACAATAAGCATGAGTATGTGTCATGTTTGGTTAGATAGCGTTTTACAATTATTGCGGAGTAGCATGATATTCAAGTAATTAGCATTATGCTGATTTGAATGAAATTTAAGTGTATGTACGGGTTGCACTTTTTGAGTTTGTGTGTGACTTACACAGTTCAAAAAAGGGAATAATAGGTGTATAACGCATAAGAGGTGCTGATGTCCAATTTGTATTTGTGTTTGGTTTGTTTTGTGCTTTGTGTTATGTTTTTTTTTGTTGTGGGAGAGGTAACTGTTGTCTTAATTTATTTCTAAAAGGTAGGCAGGCGGCGACTTCATGTACTATTTCATCATGTTGTCATCAACTTTGGGTATTGGATATACAATAATGCGTTCTCATGAAATATTATTTTGGAATTTTCATAGCTTCCATGTCCAAGTCAGCACATAAGTGCAGCCAAGAAAAACCTTGTAATTTTACAGTTACGAGTGGCTTTTATTTTTTATTACTATAAACTGTGTCGTATAGTTTGATATGACGATTTGGGTCAAATTAATATGGATCAAAACGTTATTCTCATTCAAGTAGCTCGTCATACCATTCGATTTTTTTAAATAAAACTGTATGCTATTTGAGACAGTTGCATTGTTCATATCTAGAGAACATTAGTAAAAAATATTAGTTTTATATCATATTATGAACATCACGTTTAATTTGTATTGTGTTTAATGTCTTTGACCTGAAATGAACTTCGTGAAATATCGCATGGTTTCGCACATAAGCGTTAATTAGGACGTGTTTTGAGTATGCCTAATTACTAAGAAAATTCGGTCAAACTTAAAATAAGATAGCAGTCGAATACGACGGAGACTATTCTTCAGCCTCCGAAGAACAGCGGTAAGATGTGTGTTTAAGTTATGTAACCTTTTTTGTTTAACTTTGATTGTTGATGCAGTATACCATGACAAAATAAAAAAATAGAGGACAAAACAGATTAATAGTATGTACTTGTACATTTCGTAAAGCCCCATTACTGCTCAAAATTGACACTTGAACACTAACATGGTACCATTTTAGTCTTCGAGTGTTGTATGAATAAATGTATTTGCAGGAAATTAAAATGAAATTTGTTTTACCACAAAAAATAAAAAAGAGCATTTTGTATCTACAAAAATCTATGTTACCAGACATCATCCGGCGTTAACATTTCGGCAATTGCTATAAGGAACACTGAATTTGAATTAGGTAACTTTATTTTACCAAATATTGTACAAAATGTTCGTAGATTTTTGAGTATTAATGGGGCTTTAAACATTTATGTCTAATAATAAAGCATTGCAAAATAGTATTTATCCCATCTTCACCGCGACATTGACGGTATAACCCCCCATGGGAAAGACTAGCCTCTATCCCACCTTGTTGAATAGCCCTGTTGCGTGCACGGACTCTTTTTCGAATGACCATCATGCGTATATGTTAGACTCGTTGTGTATTGATCTATAATTAGAAATGTGCAAGATCACTACGCATATATATTTCATATTTTTGATTTTGAAGTGTTTTGTTATAGCAAATGTTTTTTGTTGAAGGTATTAGATGACTTAACATATTCGTAAACAATAAATATTGTTGATATTTATATCATCGTTTATTTCTTTACTTAATTTCTCGATTTTTTTTTTATTTTACAGTTAACCAGTTAATAAACAACCGTTCGCTGTGTTTCATTGTTTTTTAAGTTTCCAAACATGCCACGTTTGTTTGTTATTTTTCTTGTTTAGTAAAAATGCGATGGGATAAATAGAATACTAGGATTTACGTTGAATAGAGAGCAGTTAATGTTGCTCGGCTCGAATACCGAAAGCGCTCTCCAAAGATCGCGCTCCCGGCGTTCTAAGCCTTGCAACATAAACTACTCTCTATTCAACGCTAACCTAGTATTCTCTATATATGTACTGTATAACAGTTTCATATCTTATCAGTTCAACTAAATTATAACGTTTTTAGGCCCTATTAAATACAATTAGCATCAGCATAGTCAATGCTGTAACATTAAACAGAATATAGAGCCCGACATTCGTAGTAAAATCAATTAAAATATACAACAAACGTAGACAACTCTTTGGTAAGAAAATGATTACTTTATACTTTTAATTTTAATTACATTGGTGTTGGGGCTATATGACATGCAAATGGAATTCATCAAAACAATACATTCGATGGAATATGTTTGTTTTCACGTTACGTGTGTGTGTTTGTTTCCTGCACAACGGGTTCAGAGCGACGTAGTTAGTGTACACAAAAAGGTTGCCAACCCCAATCAATATAAACAATTTTCAAACATATACTCACCATCACCCTTTGTTTACATGTAAAGGTTATAAAATCAGTTGTTGGTCATATACCATTTTGATGCGTACAGTCAATATACTTTCGATGCAAACTGCCTCTGTGATACTTCGTTGTCTTCCGGTAACAAAGTTGGTGTCAACATCGTATAAAGTCTTGAGCTGTGATGATACACACATCCAAAAGGTTGTTCTTTAGCGATATCTGTTGGAACTGATGTTGATATGGAAACATGTTTTAACCTTTATGAAACAAATGTCCTTCTGAAATCCCAAAAGCGTTTGAGAACTATATCAATATATAACGACACGAAGATGTATGCCGTTGTCTGTAATTTGACAGACTCCCGCTGAATTGTACATACTTAGTATTCCCAGAGTTGAATATTAACAGATGATATATTATTGCATATATAGATAAGCATATGCCACACTATCGTTTGAGATAACATAAATTGTGAATTATTAACATCGCTGAAAGAAATTTAGAAAAATACATTAAAACATTATTTAGGTAGTTTAGCAACAGACAGCCGGAGATACAGGATTCACAACTTCGTGTTGTCGCGTTTCCAATTAGAATCTCTCAAGTATCTTGTTGATAAGGATAATTTGTGGACTTGGAAAGCGTCGTATTAAATAGCAAAATAAATATCAATGACAACGTCGTCGAGCTGTATGCGTCTTAATTCCACCGAACATAATTAATGTGTACTGCGTATCGTTCTGACGTAAAACACATTATACATTAACTCATTATTATAATAGTATAATCTTCTTCTTGAATGTCATTATCGCACAACACTGATCATAAGCGTAATCGTGTGCATTTACGCAAACAATAAATAGAACATATATTCGCAACATTAATTGAATTATTTGAATTACTTGAACCAATTCATGGGTCAATTAATTTATATCTAAGTAGAACATATGTATCAGGATATTATTAAAATAAGATATTTGATTTTTATTTGACAGTATAATTTCATAATATTTGGTATGTCAATCCCAGAAAAGTTAAGGACGACATAAATAGTAAAATAATTTTGTGTTGAAACAATTATTATTTTCAGATACACTACCAGAAAGTCAATTAAAAAGCACGCTAAAAACCTTATTTTCAAAGATGGCCGATTTGAAAAGAAATAAAATATATATAATGTATAAATAAAAAGTAACTCAATATAATAATAACCCATGTATTACTGTTGTGTTGATTTGCATACGGGTAAAATGAAATATATCCATTGATTGTAATACATGTTTTTGTTGTGGTTATTATTAATCAAACAACGCAATACTGAAACAAAATTTAAGTGCGCCAGGCTCTAGCAGTAGACAGTGTTACAAATGTATGGCAGGGTTATTAAATTTAGTTAAAGTTAGGCATTCATTTTTACTTTGGCTGTTACTTTAAACGACCCTTTAATGATTATTTGTAAATGATTTAATTTAATGGATAATTGTATTCCACATTTTATTGTGCACTACATTAATAACAATTAAGAGAATACATTTCGAGTTCAATTAACCTTTTTTCAAATAGTATACAGGTGTTTAATAAGTCAAAATGTATTGAATTATATTCGTAATAGTACCCATCCCTTAAACAGTATTAGGAGCATGTTAATCGGGAAGCTTTATCTCCCAAATTAAAAAACAGGCATTCCTAGAAAATCGAATAAAAGACTCTTCGGAAAATAGCTGTCGGATAAAATAAAAAACGACAAAATCAAAGGAAATTGAATCAACTAAATTATAAAGGATGTCTTCCAGGATATTCGTTTGAATCAAATTCAATTTCACGTTCGGCGAACATATTGATGAATTGACACAATAATTGTGAAACATGTCCCAATTTAAAATATTGAGACAAAATTGAATTGTTTAAAATTTAGATGAATCCCAGTGATGCGTGCCCAGAGTGTGGGATTGTTTCTAAAAATCGAACTGTATTGTCTAATTCATTTAATGTTTAACGACATAATAAGACACTGTTTGCAATTAACAGTCACGACAAAACAGGTAAGCGGAACTGTTTAGTAGTGCAGATGGCATTCGTAAGCGAAGACGAATGAATAATTAAACGTACAATGTGATTGTTGTGTGACACACAAATTTAAAATAGAGTATACGCTACACTATTCCAACTAGTCCTATTTTATTATTATATATGACATAACAAAGACATATAACAGACGAAAGTTACAACAAGTAGATGGTTTCCATATCGCCCCCGTCTTTGTAGTTAATTTGGTGTGGTACAAAATAAGGCATGTGTTTCAGCAACTTTGAAAAGCTGGTTGGCAAAGATTGACTTTATGCTTGTTCGTTGTGTCGCAATAACACACTGGTGCATAGCAACCCGGTGTCTTCGAATATGTTACCGCATGTATATAAACTATCCTGTCATGTCATGATGTTAGCATGTATATTGCAGTCCAAAGAAATCGTAGAAGTTCAATGTTATTTATCAGTACAAATTGAAGTGAACTGTGTGAATAAAAAAACGCATTACATTTTCCTATATTAATTTAATATACTTTGATAATGTCCATATATGTGTCAATGTTTATAATGCTGTAACGAACGAATAAGTGCTATTGTATAATTCGTTGAGTTATGATTAAATAGTAGTAGTCACATCTTCAATAATTTAATACTGCATTCCGTTTCCCATTGACATTTCGTATTATGCGTTCACAAATACATCATTGATTGAGGAGTGCACTGCATTGACCATTTGCCTACGTGTACTTTTCTACTTGTGTCAACATCAGCAGATTTAACCTCTACAGCGTTACATATAAGTACCTTATAAAACAGTCGATATCTTATAACGAGGACTTATTTCAGAATACCTTAATTAACGAAACAGGGACATAACAACAATCACCAGGGGAATACGTGCACAACATTCAGTTATGACATGCCTATAGAAATCACACCACGCAAAGTGTGAGTAGATACAATATCGTTACAAAGCGCTTGTCTTATTTAACGTTGAGAATAGTAACATGTATGTGTTTCCGTCATTAACGAGCCTGTATTCTATATCAAAATAATATATAATAATAAAGTATATATAGAGAAATCAGAAAAAGTAACGTTTAATCATTTTTTTACATTTTTGCTTCAAACTAAGTGACGTTATATATACAAGAAGACTACTGTATTTTTCTAAAAAAGTTATCAGGAAAATAAAAAAAGTATAACAAAGCAGCCCATATCGTGTGGTATATTGTAACCAATCCACGCTAGTCATGTTTTAAAGGAAAGTTACTGAGTGCTTTAAGAACAAAAAGATGATGCCAAATGAACCTTAAATGTGAAGTTCATTTCGCTATCCAATTTGATTGTCTTTAATGTAAAACAACAAATAATGCTGGCGGCAGTACATAATCAATAAGAAGCCGTAAGACAAAATAACTTTTAGTTAAACAGCGGATATACATCCGGTGTATTCTTGAGATTGTTGAAATAATGTTATATCGTCGTTGTGTTGTACATATTAAACAGTATTTTGCTGCGTTTCATCGGAGTACGGACGGTCTGGAAAATTACCCCTCGTGTTTATTCTGTTTATTTGTAATTTTCATACAACAATGAAATGCAGAACAATCCTTTTTCACTCATAAGTAAATTAGCTTTCATTATATGGTGTTTAATCAATACTTATTAACACATGCTTTTGCAATATCGATCAGTTGATTTTGTTGGGAATTCAGCAAAGGAAATGTTAATGGCGCAGGTTAAATGCCAAAAAGCAACATACAATTCAGAATTATACATTAATTTATACAATGGGTGACATACACACATACCTTTAGTCCTACATATTATAAATAAGGAGTAATAATTTTTTGAAGTTTCAAACATATTTATTTTGTAGTTCGCAATTTCTCAAACATTTAAGGGACATTTCGGCTGTGCATGCAGCGTTTTATCTTTAAAAATAATATAATCTTTGTGAAAGTGTGTATTACATTGTTTTCTGATACATATGTTTTGTTTTATCAACGCCTTATACAATTAAAAAAAAGTTGTCACTTGGGAAACAATGATTACGAATATAATGTACACGAGGCACTGTTATACGTATTCGCCTTTCGTTTAGTAAACTTCAAATTAAAGTATGCTATTTTGCAGGTGTGTGCTTGAGTCTCCGCATATATAGGAACAACAGAACATGATATATGTACATTACTAAGATTTACAATATATATTATAAATACACTATCAGTACAGAATAATAAAAAAGAGAACATTAAAATTGTTAACAACGTTATGAATTTAGTATTACGAAATTTACATAAGAGACTTTTTCGTTACCTTATTTTAAAAAACATCCTTAGAATCAATTTGATATCAAATCATCCATAATAATCATGATGAAACATTAAACAAATTCCTTGTTCAACTGTTTTTACGTGACACATTTTAAAGCAGTTTTCATTTCCTTTTGAAACGACTGATTGAAGAATGCGTAAATGACTGGGTTAGCTACATTATATACAAAGTAACAATAGAACACAATCATGTTCGGGGGTATCAGTTTTGTTGCCATCAGCCATCCGGGCAGAAAAGCGACGATGAATACAATAGTTACGATGAATAAAATCCCAGCAGTTTTTATGTTAGCGATCCGATGTCGTTCACGACCAGACTTCCTGGTATCTTGACGATAGACATTACAGCTTGGCAGTTTAGGCGATTCTTTGGCATCGATAAAACACTGTTCTTCACCCATCGAGACCATTTCTTCCCCATGTACGTCGGTATCTTTGTCCGATTCGGACTTCACGGTAAAAGATGTGATAACTATTCGACCGTTTCGATTTTTGCGACTTGCTGCCTGTGGATGTTTGTGAAATTTCGGATCATTGGATGACATACATTCTGAACTGTTGATTAGCTCAATTTGGTTTCGTGTTCTATCGGTCGGCAGTAGGATTTCGTCTTCGTTCTCTTCCCGTATCTGACCATTAATCGCACATCGTCCACGCTGATTTGATACACTGTTGTCGCTATCGAAACGTTGCCCTTTTTCCATGCTATCTATTCTGTTTGTCTTTGAAATTGACTCTATGCTTTGCATGGAGTCTAAAGCTTGGGTTGTATCAACAGAACATTTAATTACATCGGCCTTATGCGTTACCACGCTCTTCGATTCGGGACTATTCGTGTTACGAGAAAAAAACGAGGTCAACATTGTTGACTGCCGTCCGGTGGAAATTGAAGGCGTTTTAAGACGTTTAGACCGACGTGTTAATATTGAGTGATATATCAACGCGTATAAAATCGATACTGTGATAATCGAGATGAGGAACAAAGACGCATACAACTTTTGATATGCTTTTCGAAATGACGTGCTGAGTAGAACTTCATTTGGTAAACAAAATCCGGTAAAACCGAATTCTTCGTCATTTATGTTTGAATCAATTTCCTGCACTTCTGCATTTTCTGGACAACCAATGTTGTCTGTGTCTATGTTAACTGAACAGTTCAACGACATTTGTAAATTGATTTTCCAGACGGCACTTAAAGCGTTGTCATTTTTTACAAAATTATTTTTAGTTGAACCATTATAAAGGATCGGTTCAGGAAAACTGTCATTCCTAGTTATCCTTATAGAGGTTTTACGATGATAGACTCCGTATGCAAGACTGGTGATTAATCCGAGAGACAGAGAAAACAGCAATAACGACATAATTATGCGCTTTGCGAGTCGAATATTAAGAATTTTCATCCATGGGCGGCATATGCAGAAATATCTATCAAATGCGATGGCAACCATTATAAAAGCACTATAAGGGACATTAGATGTTATCAGAAACTGATATATTTTGCACGCGATGTCGCTATCCACCTTCTTGTAATTAAATTCTACATAAAGCGTGAAAGGAATGAGCAAAAGACAAGTTACAAAGTCAATCGATGCCAGCGTTAGAATGAAGAATGTGGACGTGTTCTTGTCCTTCTTTCTAGAGAACACGTAGAGGACGAAGGCATTGCCAGTGGTCCCTATGACGCTGAACATTGACAGCATGCACGTGATGACTATGATCTCGGGTTTGTCCGACGGGTTCTCCGTCAACTCGTCGCCATTTGTGGTTTGATTCAGCATGACGATTTGCTCTAGCATGGCAAGAGGCTCTGAAAGAAGATATTACTATTACTTTCAATAGACGAATTTCATTTATGTAACGAGATATTAATATTACCCAGATATATGAGTATGTTTAGTTAAAATTATTCCGAAAAAAAATCATTTGAGAAAAAACATCTAAAAAACTAAAACATACCACACAGAAATTGTGCCTCATTTAATCGGTGGAATATGTATCTAGAGCAATCAAACAATATGGAAAATATTTCATATTTTCATATTTCAATATTTCAATTATTGCATATTGCTGGTTTTAGTGGCAATCAAGCTCTTCTCAATCTTATCTGGATGCATAATATTTGTAAACGTTAAACATTTAAACGATGATAAAAATATATATATTGTATATGCATACAAAATTGAACGACCTTTAATTTACCAAAATTATTTAAAATATACGAACAGATATGTTACACTATATAACAGGCATACTAACACCATACGATCATATTGATTATTGTCTGTTTTAAGAAAAAAACAACAACGCAATACAAAATACACACACATTTGCATGGGCATATATCAGACATACATGTAAACGCTTTAAAATAGACGGTTATTATTTCTTAACATCGTCGTGTTATTTTCAGCACGGGCATACGTCTTCTTGTTATGAAATAATTAGTTGTTAAAAAAAAAAGGATAATTTCAATTTTCGGCCTGCATTTAGTAAAATCGGAATAAATTTAAGTCTTAAAATTATACTGCTTTCAATTTTGTAAAATATAACTGTTGTATATTTTAATTCAAGATAGTATTCTGAAATTGTTCACGTTGCATTGCGGCTTCTTTCTGGTATACATTTCGAATCTTAAATGTGAACTATATCATGCTTTGTTCTGGAATTATTTTAACAATTAGAGATTTTATCGTGCATACAACGTTCCGTTGCGGTAGCCCCAACTGCGCTCAAACACAGTGTGATTAATTGACAAACAACTTCGATTCAATTATACATTGAAGACAAATAGGTGTGGCAACAATATGTATGCAAAGGTATCCTTTTTATGATGGAATGTTGCGTTGTATTGTTGTTATCCATCTGAAAAATGTGGCCTATGATTTATACCGAAATGGCCTGATTTAAATACAAGTATTTTCAATTGTATCAATAATAAGAACATACGCATGTTTCGTAATATCAAAGTGACACTGAATAAAGTTGATCTTGTGAATCATACTTTACGTACATGTCTGTTGACAGATGGAATATAACCGTTAACGCAGCTTCATATACATCTGAATAATTGTATGTACACATAAGGGCGCGCTACCTCAATATGCGTAGAGAGTTAAATAGATCATAACGAATGAATAAACCTAATACACAACCATAGCACAAAATATGATCCGTTATAATGACACATTACGAATCTTTTACGTTAAGGGATTACATGCACAATTTGCCAAAAGGTATTTGTTTAAACGTACCTCTGTACAAACAGTTACATTTTTTGCGAACACCCGTTTGAACAAATAAACACCCATCACGCAAAATAATGGAATACACAATACCCTTCAATCATTTTCATGCTCATCACGCTAAACTGCTGAATGCAATATATTGCGTCAACAACAATTGGAACGTCTTAAAAGTAACGATACGACATGCATCATTTCTATTCCGTATCAAACTTGTTGGCCTATGTATACTATGCATTCGAGTAAATCGAGTTTGAAACGTCGTCTTTCTTAAAATTGCCTCAACGCGTATTTCTCAGGAATAATAACATCCATATACATAATAAGGATATAAATACTGAGTTATATCCGAAGGTCTATTTGTTGCGGAGTCACGCGAGCCAATCTAGTTGCGTGTAGTCAACAACAAATGCTACATTATATAAATAAAGAAGTAAATTGTATTTTCCCGAGATTGTTTCTG
Organism: Dreissena rostriformis; assembly: GCA_007657795.1. Lineage (NCBI taxonomy): Eukaryota > Metazoa > Mollusca > Bivalvia > Myida > Dreissenidae > Dreissena > Dreissena rostriformis. Next base: position 293,966 of record VMBQ01000085.1, read on the forward strand.
AAGCGGTCTAAGAGGCAATAAAAGGGGTTTTAAANTTATATAATACACGACTGCTTATATTATATGCAGACAATAATTGCCTCATACAAATGTAATACATAGAGGCGCTGAAATAAAATAAAACAATACTATGTTTAGAGAAATATTACAACGCATATTAAATAATATCATTTACAGATTGAATACACCTGTGAAAATTAAATGAAACATTAAAATGCGTTCAAGAAAAGTATGCTTTCCAAGTGTTAAGTTAAATTCAAAATATTAGTTACTTATCATTTAAATCCACCAACCACTTAAACACATATGATCTATTTCAGACACCTCGATGCTATCACTATCCTTCACGATGGTAAATTTCCGTTACTGCCGAATGCCACGACGCAGAGTCAAAACTATCGCTGTTGGTTATTAAAGGATTGCCGGTGTGGCAATGCTCTGCTACAGAGATATGTTTCCAATACTGTTGTAATCCAATAAATATGTGTGTATCACTCCGCGTTCGAAAGAAGTGCCCTTTTTCTTAAGAGTATTTTCCCTTCTGTTTGAAATGCCACATTGCAATCACGCCCACTCAAAGTGTGGTTATTTCCTGTATTTTATGTGTATCCGCGAACTTGGATATATTGGGGACTACGTTGACAGATAAACGTTTTAGGTGCGTTTATTGAGGTACCGTAATTTTGTCGACATTTTTTATGGCATAGCTGTTAATTTCAATTTTCGAAATCGAACGTTTTTATCTTATAATTGATGCAAAGCATGCATAATCTGAAATAACCGAATAGAATAATAAAATGCATGGAACATTTGCCGTTTTATAATCAGGCACTATGGGAATCGGATTTGGTGTAAACCTGCCATATTGAAAATAGCCCATTCGCATGCACCTTGATTTGCATTGCTAATAAATACGATTAAAACATATGGTGATCGCCAAACTATCAAATTAAATGTCTTTAAAAATGATACAATAATCTGTAACAAGATTTATAATACCCCATGATGTATTATATACAATACCTTGTATTCGTATTACAAAATAATTACGCAAATAAAGAAAATTAATAAGAATTGTTGTCGTATTGTTTTACTTCACACTTAAAATAAAGATAGATGTCGAGTTACCCTTTACATTTTTTTTCAAAGCAACTGCTGGAGAAATTAATTGAAATGTACAGTTTTATAAAATACTGAATACAATACAACCGCAAATCCAGTATAAATGGTTATACGTTTTAAATCAACATAATTTGAAATGATAATACAGCGGTAAAGAAACAACTTTATGTTGATCGGATGCATATTTAATAAAAATGCAAGCTAACACCATAATGGTTTAACTCTTTCTCATCACACATTCGAATCATTTTCTTTTTCATATACTGAAAACCAACGTTACATTAAAAGTATTTCGTAAGCAAAATATTGCTATAAACAACAAGTAATATATATATATAGTTATGAAGATGCTAATACTACGTCAATTACTAAACGATCATTATACATGCATCCTAAATACATCCTTGTTTATTCCTCTTGTGCGGGGAAATGAAAAGGTGCTTACAAGATGTAACTCAGTTAATTATTAAAATTACGTAATCAATTGGATTTTCACAAATTACTTTGAATTAAGACACACACATATTCTCTGATCTTTGAGGTACATGTACACGTGACTTATCAAGAAATGGCACTGAACTTCGAACAACCCAGTGTGGTATTGATTTCGAAACTGACTGTTCATTATGATCCTAATTATAATCAGTATCATCGACAGCAGCAATTAGCTTTAAAGCAAATAACCCAATAATACGAAACTCATCGAAAACGAATAAGATTTATATTTATAATACCACTCACGAGCGTCAAACTACTTTACTGAATATATCGCACCAGGTGGGATACATGATGGGAAATTATATTTCTAAATCAATTACGTTGTTGGCACGATTATCTTTTGCCGAATTAATAAACCTTTTTAGAAATCTGGAATATATAAGTTTACTGTGAATTATGATTATTGTCTATCAATATTATTATACGTGTTTTCTATCATGGAAATTAAATGCTATTTAATGTCACACATATCTACATAATGCATGCGAAACAATATTCGTTTCGTTTAGGATTCAAAATGAGTACCTGTATGTGCAAAATAAATCCAGATACTAGAGCTTTTCATAAGCCTATATATTGTCCATTGTAGAATTCACTCTATCGAAGCAAGACTACCAGTGATGTTTCCTTGTATTGGGAACTCTTTATATAGGGGGTCCGTTGCAATAACGCCAGTGCTTTTCCTAGCTGTGCAAAGACCGATACTGTCGTAATAGAAGTGCGCATGAGGCAAGTCTGAAACTGGTGTAAGTATAACTCAGGAATAACCCATTCCACACGACACACATATGTTTTATCGCAAAATATAACTAAATACAAATCATTATTAATATTTGTGTATATTAATAAACTGTAACCTTATAGATAAATACAGTATACCTAATTATGTATATACTACATGTATATGCTTAAAACAATATATTATGGATACTTCCGTTTGAGGCACCATTATGTTTTGTTATATACATGAATCATTTAAGAAAACTTTAATTTGTACGTTAAGGATGATTTACTTTTAGTATCAATTCTCCTGGCATAATATTATTTGTCGTATAATAGTAAGTGTCTTTCTTCACAAAAAATAAGGTCCGTCAATATTTGGTCATTGTTTTCATATGATATTGTGAAATAAGTATGGTTTATCTTTATCTTTTAATTTCACGATATATTTTGTATGTACACCAATATTCATCAATAATTTAGACTATATCGATAATTGTGTTAGACGGTGTGTCTGCATCCCTTTATAGAAAACAGTATGGAACGGCTTCATCGCGGGTTGTGCAAGTTTGAAGGGTGAAAAGTTATAAAAGTAATGTAAATGTTGACCCATAGTTCAGGACCGCTATAACATTGCGCCAAGAACATTCTTTTATTACTTACGCGGTTTTCTAATCTTTATGTTATAGTGGTTCAGTTTTTTTTAAATACATAATTTTGCTTAACATTCACTCTGGAAAGAATAAAATGGATACATGTGTTGACAAGCAACTGAGATTGTAAACAGTATTATGTCTGTACTGCACTTTAACTTCAGATTGATGTCATGTTAGATTTCTATCGTTTAGGTTAATTATGGGTTAACATTTTGTTGGCAATTAAGCAGTTGAGTCTGTATTTAGGATTCGTATTGATATTATTGCGAACCTATGTACATATTTGCAAATACTACCTGATGGTCAAAACATCTTCGTTAATAAATCAAGCACCTTATATAATTAAACGAGTATTACCGCGGCTAATCCGAAAGTATTTGTTCATGAAAACTTTACATGCTGTTGAAACTGTTGCAGTTCGATAACGCGGTTTAATAAAACGTCACTATTTCAAACTTGATTAAAAATAAACGTTCATTATTTTCTAAAATCTTTTATTCAAAAGAAATAGGGAAAGGGTTTCCACCAAATGCATCAGTCTTTTAAGATATTGTCGACAAGGCAGAACACAAAATCAAGTTAAAAAAAAAATACACATTGTTTTTAATTAACTGCAGCAATATTTCAATGAACATAACACTTGACACACCATTCCGTATTTGAGTCCTTCAATGCGTTGGATGTTCATGTATTCACTTATATGCCTTACGTATCTACTTATTGAACACTTAAATTTGTGAGTCAATCTAAATTGTTATTTCCGACAATTTTCAATTGAAACGCCTTGTGATCATGAATATGTATGAATTACATATGGCTAAGCATGTTAGTCATGTATTCTAGACAAGAGATTATAATTATAATCGGAATATGAAATGGAATATTTTCGATCTACAATAAAGACTATTTATATCTATATTAGTAATCCAACTTGAATACCTGTATATGTATAATCATTCAAATTATAAACATCTAGTTTGCTCTCTACGCGTCATTAGCAAGTCTACTAAGACGTTATTCGATAAACATTGATTTTATATAGGCATTTTATATAGGCATGTTCGTGATTCTTAAAATAAAAAGCAAAATGTAAGGCAACTGTTATAAATATGTTTGATTTTGAGTAGAAGTTGTAGAATATTCGTTACAAGACGAAGGGTGCAAAGTTTAAACCATGCTTGATTCCAGTCTAGTTCGATATCAAATATCAGTAATATTATTTTATGGTGCAACCGTATTTTTTGTTATTTTAACAACAAATATGCAACATAGTACCCTCAAAGTGTCTGTCAAAAACATATTTGTTTTTTTATTTATCGAACATGCTCTTTTGTTTGTGTGTTTATTCATTTGAGTGAAAAATTAACATTAACATTATATTTTTTTAAATTGAGTTCAAAACTTGAAATGAATCATGTTTAAATACAGTGGTTTAAATCAACGACTAAATGTGTATTAAATGAATACGCCTTTTTTCTCAAAACATGTGACTTCATCACATTGGAACAAATACATTTCTAAACGTATTAATTAACTGTCAACGACGGATATAGTCGAACGAATTATATGTTGTAAATAGGATGTTACAACATATAACAAATATGTATCAAATACAATGCGCACTGACATTACACATAATATTTTGGTGTATTCTAAACTATAAAATGTAACGTGAATACATCAGTATACTTCTACAATGCAAATACCGACATTTAAGAATTGTGGTGCACGATCTGCAATATTTAATCGTCATTGTGAGGGAATGAATCAGTTATATGCTTGGGTAATGTCCTTACACTGCAAATACATAACAATTGATTTGAAGCATTCGCTGAATGTGATGTATGACTTAGAGGGTGCAATTTGCATAACAAAGCTGCTGTACTTGATGGATGTCAACTAGGTTGAATAAGATTCAAGTGTTTCGAATAAGATGATTGAATCAGTTTATTTTCCCATACCAATTGGCTGCATCCAACGCTATTTGAATGAAGGATGCAAAAACATCTAATGCAAAATACGTGCACTATGAATACATAATGCATTTTAAAAGGCATCACCAGAAGAAAAGAAACTTGAAAGAAAGTATAATTGGGATTGATTTTTTTTAATGGCTAAATAAGAACAAAATTCAGTGCATTTGTGTGTACATGAACGTGATCTTCTTAATGTTCTTCTGTTTGAAGATTAATAAGAAACATCATAAAAGTATTACAAACATGCGTTACGCGTGCATTTGTACCGAATAATCAGTACGAGTAATGCATATGTATGCCAACATTCATGCAAATGATCGGTATAAGTCCCATTTGGTAACACTCTAAATACGAACGGAGTCATTCATAGTGTTCCTTGTTCACAGTGTTCCTTTACTTTGCATCATTTTCAGGAAACACCAATGGTACTATTCAGAAGGGACTGCAACCTGAAAGACATTCTGATGGAAAAGAAACACAACCGACTGTTTTTTTCCGGAAGCCGAACATGTGCTAACGTGCTGCATGTAAATGTGTGTTACCTTCCTTAATACGATGAAAGCGGGAGAATTAATAGATTCAAGCGACAACATATACATTGTCATGCACGAGATAAACTTCAAATCAACCAATGTAGATGCATTGTGTCATGTTGAAAGGCTTCGTTTACTTTAATGAGAAAGGGGAAACCATATTCAAGCAGCTGTATCTCTCCCCCATTCGAACCCGGTGTCCGAATATTTTATACAAACAGCCACACCGTGGAGTACTGTCGAATAATGGGGCTGGATAAGCTAAATGAATCCGATGATTAACGGAAGACCATGGGCCATCTGTGGAAACGAAAAATAAGGATGTTAAAACCTAACGGGATTAACAACAAAGACTGAAACTAGCAAACATAGAATTGCAATAATTCGAACATCGACATTAAACTTGATGACGTCTCTTCAGCTTAAGTGCTTATTGCACAATAAATGACGACGCTGAAAAAATGCCGAAAGGTCGAAACCTACGGCTTAATATACTTATTATTATGTTTAAATTTATATAAAAAAATGTTATTAAAACATGCTGTATGATTAAAAGTATATATTAAAGCTTCTTTTTAGAAGTATATAGTCACTTATTGGCTCTGCATATGGCAGTACATCATTGTGTAGGGCATATAGTATTATGTAAAATTCGTGTGTGTTTGATATTGTGTATGTAAAACTCATGGCCTGTATACGCAAATAGTTTTTTTCTTTCTTTCCGTATTCGTTTAAAAATAACATATATAAGGTTAGTAAGAGGTGAGTTAAGTACATAAATACCGATTTTTAAAGTCTTAGAATATTACACCAAACTCGTACACGCGCAGAACTTCATTATAGTTAAGCGTCATTGGTACGATATGAAAACTGGACTTAATGCATGTCCCAGACTTACATCTGCAGTCCGCAAAGAAAGTACGGATATTTTTCTGAACAATCAGCACCAGTATATTCGAATGTTACTACACGATAACATTTGTGGAAGAGGACATTGACTCAAATGATAATTATTTGATTTGGGATTTGACCTTTTTGCAGATTTCTCGACTGTATTTTCCGTAATTTAAAATAACAAAAACATAGCAGCGACTTCCTGACTGTCAATTTAGTTATGTGAACTCCAACATTACTGCGCATGCTAGGAACAAATAGTGTGTGTAAAAACGACAAGAAGGGAATACTTCATACTGTTTTGCCGAGATTTTTTAAAGGGCAACATTGTATAATTTATAATAACTAAAACTATAGAGTAAGAAATGTTTGATCCAGGGGGGATTCGCTTTTTACCTTTTCGTGAACCTTACAAATGTTATATAATTGAAACAGTTGGACATATTATTTTAATTTGAAAAAGATAAACACATAAATCACATTATATAAGACTGTTTCTGTGTTCATGTCAACGCCCCGTCTAATCATATACTATTTTTTATATGACATCTGTTCGTTTGGTTATCGGACTGATTAGCTAAATTGTTTATATCAAGCAAAGATGCAATAATTTCGTCAGTGTATAATTATGTAATATATATAGGATCTGACATGAGTTGTCATATCATACTATATTTTATTAAACGAGTTCAGGAATTTACTAACGAAATTCCTGAACGAGTTTAATAACATATGGTATGATATGACAACGAGTGTCAGATCTTTTTTATCATAGGCTTTTAAACTAAATAAAATACATCTTAATTGACCAAACAAATGCTGATATATCTAAAAGTTGTTTACTATCGTGACGTCATTTCATGTTGACGACGTCATTTCACCAAAATAAAGCCATGCGATTGGTTAGTTATTGATTATGAAGCCAATGAAAACCCTTAAAAATGTTGTATTAAACATGTGTTATATAAAAAAATACGTTATGCCTGTATTACATTGAAAAAAAGGTATAGCATGTGATAAATATGTTTAATGCATTATGTTTTGCGCTGCAGATATTGCTTTTGGGTTGTGTCAGACTGATGCAATAATGGTTATTTGCAATCATACATAAATAAGAGAAGTTGTTATATAATATAAAAAACATATTCTGCTGATGAGACTTTTCACTTTGTTTAAATTTTACAACGAGTTTGTGACTTATTAAGCATAGATTGCATATAAAGTATAAGGATGTGTGCCTCTTTTTCAAATATTCCTTATAAATGATGTTGGACTCGATAAGACAAGGGTAATGCTCATATGAATCTTAATTAGTCCGATTCATGCAAACATGGGTATTAATAAAATTTTACTTGACATTAACTGTTTATGTCGAATGCAGTTGAATTGTAAATATCGATTACATAATAAATATGTTTTACAGGACTTCGTTATAACAAATTGATTACTTATTGAACTCTGAATCTATTGCTTTTAAAGACAGATACATCTTTCGGAAAGTTTAATAATTAGTTCATTTTGGCGTTAGTTGTTTTGTTTGTAATATCACGTGTTCATTAAACCGGTCAACACAACCAATGATATGTTTTTCATTTACCGTTGCAAGGAGGGGACTATATGTTTGTTATGTTGTGTTTGCGTTTGTCGTGTGCGTTTGTCTTATAGTTGGAAAACAGCTTAAGAGCCGTTCATAACATATCATGCTGTGATGATAAGTTTTATCACTTTCTGATTCAACTGGATTTTAACTTTATTTATATTTGTTCTTGACGATGGATAATAATATACAGAAACACTGAAACCCCATAAACAGTATCAAGAGACAAATCCTTGTCCGATAGACTTAACATCGTTTCTTTACAATACAAGAAAAAACAAACACAACCAAATTGAATATAACATTATGATTAAAGCTGAAATCATCGCATCTGATCTGAAAAGGCAATGAAAAGGTTAAACTGATTGAGGTGATCCAAATCTCCACAATTAGTCGAGACAAAGTATGCACGTGCGCATAAACATAAGCATCATAAATTGTCATTCAAAATTGAATGCAATTACAGAGAAGAAGATTTCATTTAATTACGCAACTGTTCAGAATCATCAGAGCAGCCAAATTAAAACTGTGTAAAGCACGGTTAAATGAGGTATTTTAGATCACACTGAACACTGTCGCTAAAATCATTGGATTAATTAAACAATGTTTTGTGTAAAGAATATCCACACACAGATGCAAAACCTAAAAATAAATTCATGCAATTGTGAAGCGGGTTGTATCTTGGATTGGTAAACTTTCCACAACCATATTATGAGCTCTAGACGTTTGTATCACTATTATTCAAAGGCTCCGTTTATCATACCACTATACGTCGCAATTAAATATATTAAACATATATATAAACTAGAACATAGAAGTTAACGTATTTAACAACTTACGTATGGAGGGGTATGATGTGAATAATAGAATACAGCACTAAACACGCCACACTAGTATACACTGATGACGCCCTTTATTTGCATTTATAACAACAGTCTTTCTTTCCGCAACGGTTAACTATTTCAGTGATTGAATTACCTATGACTCGGGCATTAATTTCTAGTCTGTTGAAAACATACAATACAAAAGCGTCAGTATGTCTGACACCGTCTGATATTCTGATATTACCAGCGACTTCGATAACACCTCTGCCCTAACATAAGTATTCAATATCGCATTTGATTAAATCCTATATTAGATGCCATTGGACAATTGGTGTCGAGTGTGACCCCATCATATTACCACGATATAAATACATACGTATCCCTCTTTCAAATCGCAGATTTATTAGGAACTGATACAACAAGTCAACTAGTAATGTAAGGTTCGAATGATACGTGTGTAAAAGATACAAATAATTAACGGATGTGATTTGCCTAAACTTGCCGGTGTTATTATATTCGGGCTACTGTTTAATGACGTCATGTATGTTTAGCTGCCAATGACTAATTGATGACACGTTACATTCGCGTCCTTCAATAGTATGTTTTTTTTTATGTTTAAATCCATATATATATCGTTTGTTGCGTTGGTGAATTGTTTTGTTATTGTGACTGTTCATAATGTATACAATATATCTTGATTTTCTTTTGTATTCCGATAGTAATATTGCCTTCGTTGATTGCGTGAAATTGTTGTCCTTTCGCAAGGCGGACACGTGAAATGCAACGTCACATAATCAAGTCGTAAGATACAACCAATCGAAACCAAACTGTAATGGTATAGACTCTTGATGTATATAACATCTTGAAACGAACTAATATCACCAAGAGCGAATGCAATTGTCTGTTGACAGAGTTTGTTTTTTTAACAACTATATTTGTATATGTGTTTTACAGTTTATGCACAGTTCTATCTGTACCACTAGGCTTAATGTATGTGGCTGAATACATTTGGTGACTTTACAATCGCCTATGCCTCACAAGACAGCATGTATATCTTGCCGTTAAACTAGGACAGCCATTACGTGCATATTACAGAAAAAAGTAGAACACTTGTAAATTATGCTAGAATTCACTACCTTTAATCAACAATCAAACTAACCTCAATGGGACATTGCGATGAACATTTAAAAGATTATAATCCCGTCCAAAAGACCCCCCCCCCCATAAAATCATTATTAACATTTAGAAACCATAATGACACATTATACGGAGGGTTGATTCTTGACAATTATAAAACAAGAGATTACATTTTTGCAATCTATATTATGGCTTTTATCTCCAGAAGGAGCCAATTATTCGTTCCACCGCATGTAATCAGATTAAAATGCATATAATGCAAACTTAATATTACCATAAATTAGATAAATAGTAAGGAATATTGAAACTCCAGAAACATTATCAGGATACAAAATTTAGTCAACTGGTGTTTGTTTGCAAAAATCACGTAATGCCTATACAAAAGACAGTACTGTAACTTTCAATACGGTATTAAACATAAACAATGATTTAAACTTGAGGAATCTCACAAATTAAACTGATCTTGAATTAATCACACAACACTTATGTCTAAATAAGTCATTAACCTCATACGATTGTTATTCAAATTTAATTGAAAAACAACAACAATAATACAGAGCAAATAATTGTGATTAAATGAGTATTCAATTACTCAATAATTGAATTTTACCATAGCAAGAAATAAATAACTTGTTAACTTCGTGAGGAATTATGAAATAAAACTAGTACCAGCACCAGTTAATTATCTTCGTGTTAACAAGATTTTAAAACTTATTATTAACCGTAATGATTCACAGATAGAAGAAGTAATGCAGGATATAGAATGCCCCCATTACGTTAAAATAACATTCAATTAAGTTATTGCATTCAACAATATAACAATTAGACGTGTGCAATCAGAGGACTTGTATTAATCAACACGTCGTCAGTTATTTATGACCGCTCATGTAATGCCTTAAAAAAAAAACCCATGCTCTGTTTTTATAAAATGGTATGAATCTTAATGAACGGCAATTCCAGACACTAACTACACTAAAAATACGTTTTTGTTACCCAATTATACTTAGGCATACCTTTATTTGTTTCTCGTATGATTTGCAAAAACATCATATTGTAACAGAACAACAGTCAATGCTGTTGAATGTGTTTAAATGGATATTCAAACAACACACATGATTTATTTAATAGCATTCCCATATCAGAAAAGCTCGGAGTCTATGATAATCTTTTGGTAAATCATTTAATTGTATAGTCTTCTGACAGATGGTGATACTTCAATGATCGGCCATTGCAGTAAGAAGTTAAATATAATTTATATGTATATAACAGTGACAAATTATTTGCATAGAATGTTTAAGAGTTGTGACGTGTTATTGTGTTATGTCGCGTTGTTTTTGCAACTAGACACTTGACGTTATAAAATACCCTATGGAAAAATACACGCAACTGTAATGGCTGTTTTGTTAATAGCGTAAAGGACGAACCGCATGTGCCGCTTTTCTACTGCAATATACATCCAGTGCAGAAAGAGATCGTGTTCTGTTTAACAACGCACACTTGATTATAAATGTATTACATACACGCGGAGGCTTTCATAATTTAGATGAGTACTTCATCGTTGCCCTTAAAGAAAGATGCAAAGACATGTCTAACTGACACTTAGTTATATAAAATTATTTTCTTTATCTTTCCAGCAGAAGTATAGTGTTGTCTAGTAGCGACTACAATTTCAAGATAAACTGATTTATACGAAATATGTGTTTCCATTTGAACAGGCCAATTCGGCGTAAATTGAATTGGGTTTTGTCTACCTATTTAACCCCTTCCTCTTTATGTATGTTTTGCATTTAAAAATAAATGTATCGTCTCTTTTTCAGACTATTACTCTTTTAAATTAGATGACATTTTAGTTGAAGTTGCATTAACGTATACATTTAATGTCATTTGTTGAGTAAATTATTGTCTACGTTAGATTGCAGTCCTACATTTGTTCTATAAAGCATTTCTAGAAAATATATCACATACGTGCTACTACAGAGACATATCTAAAGATAAATGATCAATAAGTGTACACTAAAAATGGTAAATGATAAAGTGTACCCATTACACTTACACTTCCATGTAGCCAACAGAGATTTTAGAACATATATTCACATCTATCATAATGTCACGTTTTCGGTCAGCGTTTGGGATGTTTATTCATGTTATTGACGTTTATGAATGTTTCTATAGACCGATAAGGTGTCATCATATATGTCGGCAAATGTGGACATATCTGCCAAAAACCAAACACATAAAACGTAACTTGTATTAAAAGAAGTAAGAGTTTTTGACAAATAATTCGAGCTAGAGCTTACCTAGTGAATATTGTTTGAGTTATAAGAGAACAAGCGTTGCATAAATTACATTGCATCGCTACATATACATAATTTCACAGGTTATAATAAGATGTATCTGTAGATAAGAAGGAATGATTACTGGTGTGTAATTTGACATTCAAATCGTTGTGAAAAATCGACAATATTGTATACTTCATTCGATTCTCTTAAATATGCAATTTACTCGACTGTCTAAGATACTGGTTTAGCTTTGAACTCTCTTAAAGCCTCCAATAGTGTACAAAGAACGTTTTTTAGGCGGTGGCCCAGCTTTAATAATGTTTCCTGTATACTTGTGTTGTAGTTTGTTTTGTTAAGGAAATCGCAACAGTTCCTTAAATAAAACGTTCTTGAATGTTCACACAAACAATATCCTTCATATATAATGTCTGGAGATTTATTAATACCTTATGCCATTCTGCATGAACACAATGTTCATAGCTAATACATTTATATTGCGATCACAAACACATTTTATTTTATCATTGCCTTGGCGTTTGTTCTTGGTCAGTTTAAAGTTACAGTAGTATTCAAGATTATTATGATGCCAACGTATTGGAAGAAATATTTTGTTTTCAAAACGTGCAAGAAGAGAAACTGAAAGTGAAAGTATAAAAACACAGAAGACTATCGTAAAACATATCTTGGTTTATGATGTCCAATAAGACAATCGCTTGATAGATTATGTGTGTGAAGATGCTAAAAGGACTTAAAATTGTTAATAACTCAGCAGAATATTAATTTGAAAGGCTATTATGAACATTCATAATCCAAATACAGAATTGTGAATTGATATAACTATGCCAAATTCTTTTCACAAAAATGGTATTCCTGCAATTGAGGAAGATATGCATTTTAATACATGACGGTACACATCCATAAAAATACTATCTACAATTACTTTGTGTAACCACAAATGTAAAATATCATCATTACAATCATTACTTTGGATGGATACAAGCGTTATGCCACACATTGCTCCGACTTTTTTAATGTATTAACTTCATAAAGTATGTACCTCTTTAATGTATCGAAATATATTGCAATACAGGTATTTGCTAATGGATACAACACTTAGTCTTATATCCACATACTTCCCCGTTATGAATCCCGCCTGATGCGATAAGTTCGTTTTATCAGCATTCCTCGTTAAAATGTTAATACCAACATAAATTACACATGTTTGTTATTAGTTTAATGTTCGCCTTATGATCTTGTAATTGGCTTTGACGTTTATTGATACTGTAGAAGATTAAATAAGATATAAAACTCGCAATTAGCAATAAGTTTATGATATCTGTGTCACAATGTAAGAAAATAAAATCGTATTATTCAAAACACGTGTGAGTTATTTTTGCTAGTGTGCAATTTGTTGAAAAACAAGTACTTCAATCAGCGTAGCAATTGATAGGGCACGATGTTGTTTGAAGTTTAGAGCCATCAGTGATATGCTCCTTTTAGATGTCGTAAAACTATCCGACAACATATGTTATTAACAATGCTATACATCTAGTGAGTTAATCAATGAAATAACACTTTATGTTAACTAACTGCACTCGTGTTCTCCCACACATAGCGACAGAAAAAAACAGTAATGAGATTCAATTTCCCACCTCGCACCTAACCATGTATATTATACCCCTTGTTATTGGTATCAGGATGTGGTAATCTACACACACACAACGTAGTACTGAATTATGTTTTACTCGCTTATATTGTTTTTCATATCTGCTTGTTTGAAAAAATCCGTATGAGGTAATCATTACCTACCATAGAAAATCAACTGATGTGTATTGTCTTATTGTATTTGTCACAAATAAAACACAATTTATAATACGGAACATTGTATTACTTCTACAATGTGCCTTTATTCCGAACAACAAGGCAGCATACACTTCACTTGGAGTTTGTATGAAAATGAATGGGGATTATATTTCTAAAATGTGTTCAACTTCCAAAATACCGTACAGAGTTAGGCTGTATTTGAAAGCCATGTACAATAATGCACATGTCAATTTGTGGTTTGTTTTGCAGTTATATCATACGTCAGTGCATAAAGTTAATGGAGGACACAATCTTACTAAATCGGTTGCATTAAGCAATGTCTACATGTTTGTGCTTATTTTTCAAACATACGTGTGGTCTACGGCGTGAACTTGCAAACGTTCTTTAATCTCAAACGATGTAAAACTTAGTTTTAGAAAACGATGCGAATAATTTTACATTATATAGGTACGTTGACCTTTTTGATTCCATAATGATTCTTTGAAGAAACAAAACGTGAACTATTATGTGATATTACTGATTTAATCCTTCTTTTACGTCTGCAAGTATTTATATTTCCGTGTGAACCTAACGCAATGCATTAACCTCATTAACGGTAAATGCTCGTATTTGAATTGCAACTGGAAATCAATTCGTCCTTGTCGAGAGATTATGGTATAATAACTCACCAGTGCAAAGCATGTTAAATTCCTCCGAAGTAAAATGAACATAAAACACATAACGGAAATAATTTGGAGTCAATTTTTGTTGCGAAATGCTGAGCGTTCATAAACATATTTAGAGTTGACTGCGAATGTTATTCAATATTTCATAAATATATAGAGTATTGCCTGTCATTGTTAGGAGCTATTTCATAAATTGACTATCAGAACCATTATGAATAACGTAAATGAGAACACGGTGAATTGAAACACATATAGTGAACTATAAATAATGGAATAAATGCAACAATGGTAATTGATTGAAGGAAGGGATGGTGGTAAGTGGATGTCATTTATTATTCAAAGATACATAAGTATTCGACCATTTTGACGAACTCAGGAATGCGACAATATGTGTGGTTGTCTTTCTGTACCGCTGAATATAACGTAAATATTAAACATTCCATTTTGGTGATGAGAATGTTGTTTGTGTCGTTCTGATTTTGCTTTTTCCGTGAAACAAATATTTAGTTTATATTATAAATAAATCATGAACATACAAAACAACTATATTTTAATGAAAATACGTATTTCGATTTTTGACACGTTTACACTATGTGAATGTGTTTTGCTAGTTGACTATATTGGGTTAAAAGGAAAGTATGATTTAACAAACGACGACCTATTGTTCAGTAGAACAGATGACCAACAACATAGAAGCAAGTCTCAAAATCGTCTGATAAGGGCAAAATAAGAAGCATGTCAACGTTTGATTGAAAGAATTGTACAATAAGTAAACATCATCGATAAAAGCTTTGAACGTTGGTTTGTACGCGATGCTCGTTCATGGAAAAAAAGTGTTTCGTCAGTTAAGGTGTCAATGAAGTCGTCCTTAAAAGCGATAGAGCCGATCAATACCTTGCAGAAAAACGTTAATCCTCTGATAATGCAACTCTATTCAGTATTAACAAGACTATTACGTTCCTTAACAGCGGTGTGTACAATGCGGTGATATATTTGGACGGGTACACAGCTGACTTGGTTATATATATATGACTTGATCATCAAACAGATGGCATTTCAAATCAAGCGTCTATATATCAATTCACGTAGACCTCGGAGGAAGCTACATTATTATTCCACAACGCTAATATCGTCGCCATGAGAAGATGTTTGCTTGTGTTATAGCAGGTCAATACAAGTTGAAATCGGATATTGTTTGGTTGTACAACAGAGTACTACGACTCATTTAAGAAAGCAGAAATGTTCGGTTTATATGCATCCGAGTCAACAATACGTCAAACTTCATACAGCAGATGCATTTATTTGCGCTGAATCCATTGGCGTACCTTTGGGATGTTATTGTTTGTTTGTAAGTTATATGATAAATATACAAACAAGCCCACCGTTATCTTATTATATATAATAACATATGGCAACTGACGTAGTTTCCTTTCGTCACTATATGCATGCGCATGCACATTAAAAAGAAACAATCCGCAAAATGCTATAATAACTGGAGGTTGTCTGGTAATGTTTGAAGAGTAAAATTGTATTTCAAATTAAGACATTTGTCATGAAATGAAATGAATTTACACATTAGGTTGTATATTATTGTTATGAGTTAAATGTTCAAAACCGGGGTAAAACTCACCTTAGTTGTATTTAGTAAAAGAATAGACATTACTTGTCTGACCCGGAGGAACATTCAACTTTTGAGATAATTGTAATTGGGGTTCCAATGAGCGTTTAGCGGCGGATTTTTTCGCACCACACACCCAGTAATGGAAACTTTCGTGTGTATGTATCATTATATATTGATGAGTTAAGACACACATGATTATTACAATTATGTATGGGCTAACGATACGTCTAAACGTCTCATTTAAAATGTCAATTATTAAGGGAGTACAGACAAGTCTAGATGTCTGTTAAGAAGTGAATTCTAGAAAACTTTCTTCATACAACAACGATGAAATATTGAGTATTGTCAACAACACTTCAGCTCTAGCTCTTAAAATTACTTTTATTACCGGTATGCTAGATTGCATCACATGTGTATTGCTTGTGACCAAAAACTTGGAGATAAAAGATGTTTTTATATGCAAAAGGAGCAGCTATAATGTGTATGGAAACTGTATTCATTGTGTCTGTTTAACTGTGTAACGTACAAATTGGGAAAGTATATGATTTTAGTGATATCTACTAAATGATATTCATATTTTTAGGTTCGTTTCCAGTATGAAAAAATGTTTTCATTAGTTGTTGATATGATAATCTATAACGGTAAATGCATTCAAATGTCATGTATCCTTTTATGAATTGCAATTCAATCAGCAACAATTTCAATACTATGTATGCATATCAATACAATCAAACACAAATGATTCTGTCTTACGTTGTAAACGTATTTTGCTATATAGTCAGGCTATTATTGTTTTGCTTACCTAGTTGCTTGATAGAACATAAATGTTTGGATGTTAGTAGTTCGTCTTAATTTCTGTTTTAATATTCACGGGAAACGTTTGTGGTCGTATTTTTCAAAATAGTAATAGTTTTAAATTTGCAACAAATTATATGAACTCCATCTATTTGTGGATTCATTAAGCAGTTATCACTATTTTTTTATTTATCATAAAAATAATGTTTTATTATATTATTTCTCGTTATTTTTATATAAATTATAATTTAAAATGTTAATTTTAACGGCTTCATCTATTCGCTGGGGATAAGAGTTATACTATATGATACTAGGTTTCACAATAATGTCGAAAAAGCAGTGTTTTATACGGTGGCATGTGTATTATTATTATTTTTTGTCGTAACTTCAAAATAACTTTCCGATTAATAACATATGAGATAATGTAAGCCTATCTTGAAACAGCTATTTGGAAATATTGGTGTAACACCGCTTATTCGTATTGAATAGTTTTGCCATTACCACGTCTTACTGATCTCGACAACGACTTGCATTGTCATTCACACCAGTAAAATATCAACTACTTATAATGTCATGGTACGTCGATGTTCTATTTCTTATACGCAGGTAAACAGTCAAGCTTTGAGTTTAATAGAAGTTCAAAAAAATCCTGTTGAAATAAACTTTAAATTAATTCCATGCTATGGATTTATTTTTTTTTTACATGTGATTTAATATTTGGATAAGTGTTTTGGATTTGGATAGCTTTCAGATAACCTTAAAACTGGTTTAAACCACAAATGCATGATAGTTAAACTTAACTCCACATGTTTCTTTATCCTGCAAATGTTCGGTAGTGTTTTATTTTCAAACATCTGATTCATTATGGTAACTGTTGGAGGCGTTCTATTACACATATACACTGGATAGTTGAATCAAAATCAGACCGAACCAAACATGCCATTCAATACATAATCCGGCTTTCATTTACAGTGGAAAAGAGTGTGTTTGAAAGAACAAGAGCAATCAATTACTGGCAGTCTGTCTGTTGTATGCATCGAAACGTATGAATACCGGAATTTGTGATTGCGTACGAACAAGTTTGGCACACGAATGTTTAGATTCCATTACAAAACATATATTTATTATAATTAATTATAAATACACAGGAATAAAAATAATCTGCTTACGTTTTATTAACTTTTTACGAATATGTTAACCTTAAATAAAGCAAAAGAAAATCGCATGCAATAAAATGTTAACAGTGTAGTGAATTTTTTATTATATCGGAAAAGAAATTATACATAAATTCGTGGTATGTCTTGAACGTCATATATTTAGCAAACCCGTATTCTTCTAGACTATGCAATTGCTTTTCAAATAGACATAAACATCAATATATAATACAGTATACTCTGAAATTGTACAGTTTTAAAAGTGATGTAAAATTACCTGTGGCAAGCGCATTGCGTCATGTGCTTTAGCATGATAAATTAATAGTACGTTTCAATGTAAAATTACCTTTCAAAACAACAAATGATATGATTCGAGTTCTAAACACACGTAGTTACAAAAAATAACTGTCATATGTGTCGACATTCTAAACTGCATACACAATACACTTGATAAAACAAAACATGTGAGCGTATGTATTCAAAAAGGCAGTGATCAAACAATGTTCGAAAAGTGAATGCATTAGTATGAAATTTGGAAAAAAGGCCAAATGTGACAACAATGCAATGTAATAAACTGTTGTTGGTCTTACCAATGCACGTGTGAAATACTTTTATAATAAAACAAATTAGCAAAACGTCTTATTTGAAAGCCGCTCACCAATACATGATTACACCATGCTGATACATACACATTGTTCGGTTTCTGAAAACACATTCAACATACTAATTTCATACGGCAATTAATCATCTTAACAAAATTGCTTGTCGTTACTTGACTACATTGTACTTGTCACTAACTATTTATTGCAGTATGTAATTAAATTTTCGAAGCATCATCACTGCTTTTGATCTCACTCGATAGTGACGTAAGACCATAAAGTAAAGTTAAATACAATAAAACAATATGAGGGAGTTTCAAAGAAACAGAGTATATTACTTGCTATTGTTTCCATACATGATAAGCACTATCAATATACACGTATTTCTAGTATCTAGAATACATTGAACATCCTATAATGGGGGCAATTAATTATATATTAGGTAAGATAGAGTTCAGCCATAATTGTCTATACATACATAAATAAATCGCACAAACCTCCAAGAACGTAAAGCAAGAAATTACTCTGGTATTTAAATAAGATTTATAAACCGCGATGGTACGTGCATAGTCAATAATTAAAGGTATCAAATCAAATAAAAGTAAATGACAAAAAGCATCCCTTGAAAAGAACTCAGTTAAATTCATTAATTATCCCCAGCATTCAGCAACATAGTCACCGTCCTTTTGTCTAGTAATGACTGATCGAGTATGCAAACCAATACAACATTCTTCTGTTATGTACCATTTCAAACAGATTAACCCACATAACCTTTACTGAATTCGGATATGTCATTCACCTAATCAGTAGGGCTGTAACATGAATGTTCAGTGAGTCGCTCACGTATGTAAGTAGGCAATGTTATCTAATTATTATATGCAAATAATTTCGAGGTGTTTAAATATGACACAATTCCAACTCCATTTCATATCGATTTAGTGCAGTCGCCGCCTTAAATATTAGTTGTTAACGTCGATTTAGAACAACATCTCCGATATTTAAAACGTAGAATATATTTCGAACGAATTGAGTTTCCGAAACGCGTATTTCAATAAAACGGTAAACATTATTTGTTAAATAATTAGCCTTGTACATATTTGAATATGCCCCAAATACTTATGCGTTTTGATAATTGATGTGACTAAGTAAAACTATTGTGAAACCTTACTTAATACGTTCGAAGGAAAGTTGTATCATTGCAGGTGTTTGAACAAGTGGTTAAATATGATTATGAATGTACGACTTTTTTATGTTCAAGAATGCTTTCGCTGAAAGCCAATATTATAAATGCATTGGCAATTGAGAAATTATGATACATCGTTATCATCATTCACTCTTCATTCACAATTAATTACACATCGAAGCGACAGTACAAATGTCAATGATCCTAATACCCCTAGAGTTGAATTAGGGGTCTTATTTAAATTAATGCTGTTCATAAATTTGTATTGCAATTTTCAATCCGTAATCCAATCGAGCTGAAAATAGACATCTTCGTATTCACTCGCATGCTGTTTTGCAAATTAGAACATGTGCCAATAATCGCATCCATAGAAACCAAATGAAGATTTATAATAATGACGCTTTTTACGGCACAATCTATAGCATGTTATTCCCAAGGTCAAGCTGGGGCACTTTCGTGTTTGTGTCGAGTACATGTGAATGTGTTGATGTTATTTGGTGGGCGTACAGGTAAACATTTTCCAGCGATGTTATTGCACACAAATTGTTATGATAACTTATTTCAGTTCAATTGTTGTCTTCTAAAGAGAACAATTTTGCAATCTGTTAGATCTTATTTGATTTTGTTCAAGTTCAAGGTTGTGAAGAATGAATTTCGAAATATTGTGTATACGGATATGTGTTGCCGTAGCGTCAATACGATATATATATTACGTTTATTAAAAGCGATCTTGTTTGTTCACTTTCTAAATCAAAGAGTATATACGCATTTACGGATATAAAGAATATTATGTGAGTTTTGGATAAAAAAAAATCAAGTTTATCATGCGAGGCTTAGAATCATGGTAGCCCGAGGATTCCCGAGCATATCTATGCGTTCTTATTGTGTGTCTTTTGATAACATTTAAGTCTTTGCAGCCGTGACAATAACGTGGCACATGTGCTTAAATATAAGCCATTGCGTGCAAATACCGACTGTTCCGTATCAGCATGGCCCGTATATTTAATTAAGACGGACCCCTTATATGAAACTTTGTACAGCACGAAGATAACAACCATGACAGAATCCATCTCAAGCGTCCTGATACATTTACACGAATCACGAAAAACCCAGAAAATACATCCACTTCATCTGGGACAGATAAGATCTTTCGTTAATTTAATATAGTCCAACGACATACATTTGCCTATTAAATTTGATGGACAACCTTATTATATTAGGCATCGCATTTTTAATATTGATATTCTGCGCTGAATCGTTCTATGTAGTAATAAATGTAAAACATGATTCAAAATCTTATGTTTAGTGTTGGATGTATGTGATATAAAATTACCCTGCATTGTATAAACAAATATCATGCATTTTATAGAAAATTATACTGAATAGTTTAGACAATTATCCTGCATTACAAAGACAATTGTCATCCATTTGAATTGCTATCATCCCGCAATGTATAGACAATAATCATGCATTGTATAGACATTTACCCTGCATTGTATAGACACATACCCAGCATTGTATAGGCCATTATCCCGCAGTTTATAGACAATTATCCCGCAGTTTGTAGACAATTATCCCGCAGTTTGTAGACACTTATCCATCATTGTATAGACAAGTATCTCGCAGTATATAGATAATTATCCAGCATTGTTTAGACAATACTATAAGTTTTCCTGATAATATTCTAAAGAGTTTCGTTTGTCTTATTGATCATACATTAATGTTATTTTCTCCTCGTTGGTTTCAATTACTAGACGGATTTTATGGTAATTGATAGTTACATGTGCGTGTTATGAGTTTTAGTCTGGTCAAATTGTGTATTCATTTGAATCTGTTTAACACAACCAATGCTTTGTATCGAGTTTTGTTTAAAGCAAGTAGCTGCAAAAGTGGAGCTTTTGGTGTAAAATGATGACGTTGTCATTCGAAGTGTTATATATCCACACAAACAATCAATTAAGGGCAATTGATACAAAACAAAAACCATTTCACATCGATATTTAATTCGACTTAAATTACTGATATGTAATTGTGTTATGTTAAAATACAAATATAACCAGCTAGAACATGTGATTGCAACTAGGTTAAACAGTTTTAAATATATTTAATTTAAATACATATAATATATATTAAAGTAAATAATATCACACGTTTAAAGGATCTTCATACTATATACGTTTCCTCTTTATGTAGTTGTTGAATAAATATATGTAACATTGCAATTCAATTCAAAAAAGGAAAATAATATAATATTACAATATTATATTAAAATTTATTTATTATATGCAATTGCATGTACATACTTTAGGAGAAAAGTTTGAAATAAAACTCCGTCAGATTCCAAAACAGTTAGATTAACTTCTGGGAACGGTGGATGAACATCATTTGTTGTGTACTTGGCAATCATCTCATAGGAACTAATTTTTTTTTATAAAATGTCGTATTAAGTGTTTTGTATACACAAACATAATCTTTAACTTATTACAACGTGAAACAATACTTATAATTTATATAATTCGGGTAGTTTGATGCGCTTGTTTATGATATTGTCAACAATCAATGTCCAAAAGGAACGGTCATAATAAATACACATTTTCGGAGCGTTTATTGCCTGTTAGCAGGGTACCTGTTTCATATTTCAATACTTTGTTATAACATCTGGTCGGTAAGACACAATGAGGTTGCTTGTGATTGAAACATATGGTGTTGACTGGCACTCAGTTAACAGCCTTTGTGGTGCCCACGGTGGGATACCCAATAGTTTAGTAAGAAACTTGAGTAATTGCTGTATAAATTTATATTTATTATCATGGTGTAAATAATAGTATGTACTGACGAAAAGGGATTTGTGGTATTGCAATAATTGGACGCAAGCGCACACACGTACCACAGAACTGCATTGGCTATTTCGCCTCTGCAAGAACATTTGTAACGTTTTAGTACTGTACCGTATCGATCACAATAGAAAACGAGTTCCCAATAGGTTAAATGCATCCGAAGTATCCACTGATAAGATAAGATTACTATTAGTTTATGTTTTATGTATTTATGACAATGTTATCGATTTATGGGTATGCATTTTATTTCAATAACGCTGCGCAGAGAACTTAATAGCATGGATTATTTACTGAACACTAAGTGATAAGTTCCTCCCTACCAATGTCATAACGCCTTGGCATTTTTCTAGATCTAGACGATAACACAGAAAGCCAACACGATATAATTGATTCTACTTTGAACATGTCATAGCTTATCGTAACACTTAGTACTTTAATATGGATTCTTGGAATATACATGGAAGATAATTTTTCTGGATATATGTATTTATAATTAATGATACATTACAAAAAGCGTTTTTTGCTAGCACAAATCCTGTCAGAATAACTGTGTATGATTTTACATGACCGCCATGGTTCGAAACGTATTGAACGAATTAGATTTGTTTTCGCATAATAAAGGCGATCAAAATACAGTCCTATGTCAGTATTATGCGTCTGGTTAATGTAACAATGCAGCTGACTCTGCTCACATTATGTTTATATGATCAGTAAGCATGTAATGTGATGAATAATTCGAATATTGTTTATGTTTTGACTTACTATGAGCGGAAGCGTTATTATGTTTACATGTGTGAAATTTCTTTAAGACCTTTCGTATGTATATATTATTTTACAGATTTATGTTAGTACAGAATTAAGTTGGCAGTTTAAAGCTTTACATCCGTATTAAAGAGTGTGCATTTATACATACTTAACATAGTCAATAACGTTTTTAAAAGTGGTACTGGCATCTCCAACACATAGACACTAACATAGTTTATGCACTATTGTATTCACGTTAGACTTTTGAACACGTGTACAATCTACGTCTCTATATGTGCGGGTGTCTTTTTATGACCTGACATTGAACTGCTCTATTTGTATTAGTTACGATTATTTATAAGTATCTCTCACATACAACGCAACTTTGAAATATGGCATTCTGGGTCACTTGTTACAGCTTCCATCTGCAGTGAACGATGAAAGGTGAACTTTTAGTTACTAATTTTGGAAAAGTGTTAGTTGAGGCATTTCAACTGAAGTAAACCCCCATGCTTTGCCTTGCCCGTTCCACGACCATAGAAACGCTTTCATATTTTGTTTTAATGTTTCGTCTTTTGTACCACATAATACACTGTAAGCTGATAGAAACAACAACTTTCATCTTCGTTATGTGGATGGAGTTTCCTTAGTCTTAAGTATATATACTGTTACACATGTCAGATGAATTAAAAACCACATACGAGTTTGACATTCATACGCAACTTTCACATATCATAAGTCCGTCTTTTTTTAAGTTAATAAAAACCGTATACTTTGCTGACTGCTATCCTTTTTGAGAGAAGTCGTGTGTTATTAGATTAACAATGATTGGTTTGCACTGTTAAAGACGACATACAATGATAGCATTAGACATGTGCCTTATTTCGGATATAATATAATCTGGTTCTTTACGCCTCACATCATATAGGGATTGCCGACAGCAATCTTATATGACACTTACTATAAATACTTCCTCTTGCTTCCATTATTCAATTTCTTGTCTTTCTGGGTATACAATTGGTCTTTCTGGATATTTGATTGATATTAAATCCCAAAATACCGGAGAAAAATCAATTAATAAAAACCTATTAAGTTGTGACCAGTATTCAATATTCACATTAGGATTGCAGAACATAAAATATAAATTACAACAGGTTTAAAAAACACCAACTACCACCATATATCACCAATAATGACAATACAATTAGGAAATTTACATGCTATTTATTCCTTCTTTTACATGCGATAAACACTTATGAACTTTACTATAACATTTATAGAAACATTTGACAAAAACTTTCAAATTGTATTATATTATGTTTTTGTGTGATGTATCATGGGTCGTTGACCTTGTTTTACTTAATAAACTGTTGTGTTTTGTTAAAATGAGCGGACATTAAATGTCGCACTAATCACTCGTTGATTTTAGACATGAGGAGTAAATGCTTAAGTTATTTTATAAATGATCTTTACTTAAGACGCCATACACTATATGTATTCACTATGGCATGATATTAAGTGTATGACATACTTATGTATAAGTACTTGTGAATGGATGTCTCCTGATGTTAAACGAACAAGTTTATAATTCTAATTTTCTGCAATTTTCTGAGTTGAGCTCTGAAAACAACGGGGTTACGTGCTTGCGCGTAAAGATTCGCCCCAGATTAGCATGTGCAGCTCGCCAAGGCTAATCAGGGACGAAACTTTCCTCCTAAACTGGATTTTCGTCAAGAAAAATCTTCCATCAAACGAAAACCACAAAACAGCGGAAAGTGTCGTCACTTTTTACCCGTTGCGGACTGCACAGGCTAATCTGGTACGACACTTTGCGCACATGGATTCACATATGCCATCTTATTTAAAGAGGGTGCAACAGGTGGTTATGTTCTAAACTGACAAGTGTATCAAATTATTACATGAACAAAACATCAATGATGTTTAACGCGAACTTGTTATTGTACAAAATACTCTCTGAAAACCGTTGATATCCGGCAACACTGTTAATAATTGTGTAAATGATTAACGTAAATGAAGTAATAGAGGTAATTATAGTTATTCCGTTGTCTTTTATTTATGCATGCTTGCCATTAGCGTAATGGTTAGTTTAATTTCCCGTTATGTGCATACGTTGGATTACTTTAGCTACATTGTACACATACTGTTTTTGTCTCTGGTAAGGCACATGATTCGCTTAGCGCAATATGAAGACTCGATACACACATTATGCACGTTGATACATGTATGAACACACAGTGTGTGCGACCCTGGTACAACAACCGATTTTCCAGATTCCTATTCATATATAAGACATATAACATACATATTACAGACGGACTACGAAAACAAGAAGATGGAATCCATATCACCCTCGTCTTTGTAATGTATTTGGTGTAGCACAGAATAAGGCATGTGTTACAGTAACTTTTGCAAGATGGCTGACATTAATTAAATTAAGCTATTTCGTTGAATCACGCTTATCAACTGGTGAATAGCAACACGGTGTCTTTCAATATGTTACCGTATGTATATAAACAACCCAATCATGTCAAGATGTTAACATGAACACTCTTTTCCAGATAAATCTAGGAAGTTCCAAGTTGTTTATCAGAACTTATTGAAGAGAATTTTGTAAAAACTGCATTGCCTTTTAATAAATTTATTTAACATAATTTAATAATGTTCATATATGGGTCAATGTTTACAAAGTTGTACTAAAGGAATGAATGTTATTGTAGAATGCATCATGTGCTATGAGAAAGTAGTCGTTACATCTTAAATAATTTAATACTGAATTACGTTTCCGATTGACTTAATTCTTATTATTTAACATCTTAAACATGTTATAATAGTACCTTATCAAAACGTCAAAATATTATAACGGAGGATTTATTTCAGAATACCTTTATTAAAGAAACTGGGAAATAAAAGCATGTGAATAAAAAATGCACAACATAAAATGGCATGACTTTAGAAATCACAGAAGACCAGAACAAATTGTGAATATATAAAATATGGTTAAAATCCGCTTTTCTTATTTAACGCTTAGAACAATTAACACTATGATAACGTGCTAAGTTACCATGGTAACATATACGTATTCACGTCAACGAGCCCGTATTTCATATTAAAAAACAAATATAAGAACAAAGGGTACTCAAAAAAATCAGATAAAGAAAAGATAAATCATTTTCAAAATGTATTTTGCAAACTGGCTATGCCTCAAACTAAGTGATATTATAAACTGTATTTCCGAAAACTGTATCATGAAAAAATAGTAAACCCAAGCCACTCGTGTCATTTTTTTAAATATTGGAGCCAATTGACCCTAGTCATTTTTCTAGGGCATGTTAACGAATGCTTTAATAATAACAAGATGATGCCAAATGAACATTTAGTGTGACGATTATTCTGCTATCCAAATTGAATGTTTGCCCGCAAGCTTTGTATCACAAGAGCTTTTCTCTTAAATGTAAAACAACACAAAATGCTTGCGGCGTTACATAATAAATAAGAAGTTGAAACACAAAGTAACTTGTAGTTTAAACAGCGGATATACATAGGGGGTATCCTTAAGAGTGTTGTAATTATGTTTTATCGTCTTTGTGTTGTAAATATTAAATATCATTTTGTTGCGTTTCATCGGTGTATGCACTGTCTGGAAAATTACTCCTATGCGTTAATGCTCAATAGATGAAATTTGAATAAAACAATGCAATACAAAACCGTGCTTTTTTATTCAAAGGTACAAAAACATTCATTAAATGGTGTGTTATCAATGCTGATTTACACATGCTTTTGCAATATTGATTGGTTGATTGTGTTGGGAATTCAGCAAAGGAAATGTTTATGGCGCAGGTTAAACACCAAAAAACAACATAACATGTATAATTATACATACTTGTGATACTCAATTGATCACCAACAAACACACCTTCAGTCATATATATTTTTTGAAATTTCAAACATATTTATTTGTAGTTCGCATTATCTCCGAAATTTAATTTTAGGGACATTTCGGATGTACAATCCTTGTTTTCAATATTTTAAAAAGTGTGTTTTAAATTGTTTCCTGACAAATATGTATTGTTTTATCAACGCCTGTTATTTTTTTTTTTATAAAATTAAAAAAGAACATTGTCATTGGAGAAACAATAATTACTAATTCAATTACATTAGGCGCTGCAATACGTTTCTGCCTTATCGATAACGGGCATTTGTTAAGTAAACTATCTCATTGAGGTATGATATTTTTGTAGGCGCGGGTTGGTGTCTGTTGAGGAGTGTTTAGAAACAAATATGAACATCGTATATATGTACATTATTAAGATTAACCATATAAATTTTAAATGAACGAACATTACAGAACAATTGCACAGAAAAATTAAACAGGATACAAACCTTATGACTGTATAGTATTACACAATTTACATAAGAAACTGTAGCAATACCTTAGTTTTATGCATCCTTAACACTAATATGATACTAAATCATCCATAATTATATATAATCATATACACACATTAACGCAATTCCTGGTTCAACTGTTTTGTTACGCGACACATTTTAAAGCAGTTTTCATTTCCTTTTGGAACGACTGATTAAAAAATGCGTAAATGACTGGGTTAGCTACATTATATACAAAGTAACAATAGAACACAATCATGTTCGGGGGTATCAGTTTCGTTGCCATCAGCCATCCGGACAGAAACGCGACGATGAATACAATAGTTACGACGAATAAAATCCCAGCAGTTTTTATGTTCGCGAGCCGATGTCTTTCACGAACAGACTTCCTGGTATCTTGACGATAGACATTACAGCTAGACAGTTTAGGCGATTCTTTGGCATCGGTAAACTCCTTTCCTTCACCCATGTAGGTCATTTCTTCTTCACCACCTACGTCGGTATCTTTGTCCGATTCGGACATAACGGTAAAGGATGTGATGACTATTCGACCGTTTCGATGTTTTCGACTTTTTGATTGTGGATGTTTCTTAACTTTTGAATCGTTGGATGACAGACATTCTGAACTGTCGGTTAGCTTAATATGGTTTCGTTTTTGGTCGGTTGGTAGTAGGCTTGCGTCTTCGTTCTCACCTTTAAGTGCACATCGTCTACGCTGGTTTGAAACACTGTGGTCGCTATCGGAACGTTGCCCTGTTTCCAAGCTATGTATTATGTTTAGCTTCGAAATTGCCTCTGTGCTGTTCATGGAATCTAGAGCTGGGGTTGTATCAACATTCCATGCACTTACATCGGCCTAATCCGTTACCACGCTCCTCGAATCGGGACTATTCGTGTTACGCGAAAAGAATGAGGTCAACAGTGTTGTACGCCGTCCGGTAGAAATTGAAGACGTGTTTAGACGTTTAGACCGACGTGTAAATATTGAGCGATATATCAATGCGTACAGAATCGATACTGTGATAATCGCGATCAGGAACAAAGACGCATACAACTTTTGATATGCTTTTCGAAATGATGTGCTGAGTAGAACTTCATTTGGTAAGCAAAATCCGGTAAAACCGAATTCTTCGTCATTTATGTTTGTATACATTGCCTTCACTTCTTTATTTTCATGACAACCAAAGTTGTATCTGTTTTTGTTGACAGAGCAGTTCGACGCCATATGTGAATTGATTTTCCAGACGGCATTAAGAGCGTTGTCATCTCGTACTATATTATTATCGGTGGAAACATTATAAAGTGTCGGCTCAGGCAAGCTATCATTTCTAAGTATCCTTATTGAGGTTCTACAATGAAAAACTCCGATTGCAAGACTGGTGATTTCTCCGAGAGACAGAGAAAACACCAATAACGATATCATTATTCGCTTTGCGAGTCGAATGTTAAGAACTTTCATCCATGGGCGGCAAATGCAGAAATATATATCAAATGCGATGGCAACCATTATAAAAGCACTAAAAGGGACATTAGATGTTATCAGAAACTGATATATTTTGCACGCGATGTCGCTATCCACCTTCTTGTAATTAAACTCTACATATATCGTGAAGGGAATGAGCAATAGACAAGTTACAAAGTCAATCGATGCGAGCGTTAGAATGAAGAATGTTGACGTGTTCTTGTCCTTCTTTCTAGAGCACACGTAGAGAACGAAGGCATTGTCAGTGGTCCCTATGACGCTGAACAATGACAGCATACATGTGATGACTATGATCTCGGGTTTGTCCGACGGGTTCTCCGTCAACTCGTCGCCATTTGTGGTTTGATTCAACATGACGATTTGTATATATATATATATGCGTGTGTGTGCAACGTAACGTTCTGATGGAAAGTATACTCGTATAGTTATTAATATAACACAAAACTGCCGATAGTATACGAATTCATACCTGGAATAAAATAAAACAATACTATAGGAAGGAAAATATTGAAAAAAATATTCAATTATATAAATTGCACATTAAATATACTTTTGAAAATTAAATAAAAAAAGGAAAATACTTACATGAATATTTTTCCCTCCAATAGCTTTATTAAAGTCAAAATATAAATAACTTATTATTTAATTCCACCAACCACTTGCTATCAATATCCTTCACGATTTGATGTTTAAACTGAGTTACTAGGGAATGCCACCACGCAGAGTCAAAACTATCGGTATTGGTTATTAAAGGATTGCCGTAGCGGCTTCAATCTCGTGGTAATGTTCAGTTGTTGAGCTTTTTTTCTAATACCTTTGCATTCCAATAAATAATGGTGTATTCTTCCGTGGTCTCAAGTTGTGCATTTTGTCTGAAGAGTATTTTCTCTTTTGCTTGAAATTCCATTTAGCAATCGCGCCCATGCCTTTTGTGGTTATTTCTTGTATTATGTATATGCGCAATTTAGATTTATTGGGGACAAGGTTGAATGATATACGTATTTGATTCCTGTATTGAGGTACCCCCGGGATTTTGTCGAAATGTCACTGTCGAAACCCTGCTTATAAAGGGGCCTGCTCTCAGACAAGTGTTATTTGTTAAGTTTTTGCATGACATACCTGTGTATTCAAATTTTCAAAAAGGACATTGTCATATTTTAATTGATACATGGCTTGCACAATCTGAAATAAAAGAAAGACGGTGGAAATGCAATGAAAGTGAGCCATTTTATAATTAGCCACCTTACGAATTGGATTAGGTGTACACCTTCCATATTGAAAATAGCACATGCGTAGGTATCTTGATCCGAATGATGATTGTAAATGTAGTTATTATCGTATTATAACCAAAAAACAAATATGAACAATTTAATGCTAGAAAATATGCAATAGATTTCTGTATATGCCTTACAATAGCAGTATGTTTGCATTCCGTAAATTGGTATAATTCAAGGTCGTTCAGTGTTGCAACTGCATACATTATCGCTTGAAAAACTAGGTCAAATTTTAGCGAAGAGAGACACGCCGAAACAAAAACATTTTTTTTTTCATTATTCTACAATGTGTTTATGTTGTGATACATCGATGTATATGGTATTTTCACATTTAAGGGGCATGTGAAGGTCTATTGTTTACATCTACTGTTAACGGCAGCATGAACAAAAAGAAAACGAAAAAAAGAGAACACATTCAAATTAGTGTGTAATGCTGACTAGCATTTAATTAAATGCTAATATGACAGTTGACGGTCTTCAAACAGACACATAACAACGTTACTGTCTTTAAATGTTTTTACTAATCAAATATTCAAAATTATTGTCCGAACCGAAACGAAGTTTATGAAATACTGGTTTTTATTGTCATCTTGCAAACACAAAAACGATATTGCTCTTTCGCGTTAACGAAACAATTTTATGTTGATCTGATGCATAGTTTATACAAATTCAAGCTTACACTTTTATCTTATGCATGAGACATTCGAATCATTTTGTGTTAAATACTGACTACCAACGGTAAACTATAAGTAGTTCTTAAGCAAATTAAAATAATATAATAACAATAATAATAATAATAATAAGGTGTAAGGTGCAAAAAACAGTTATCACAAAAAATAATAATAAAACTGTCTGGAGGAAAAACAACATTTTCAAATACTCGTAAGCCATAACAAAAATCAGCTACACCGAAACAGGCAAGCAATAAAATTCCTATTGAAAATAACATTTTGATGATCCAGATAGCCAATTTCGTATACGAAACTAACATATACAGTGCCTTTACATTAGATATGTATCGCTTCATGTACCAGAACATGCCAATGCGAGGTTGTTTTAGACTTATTGGGCGGAGAAAACGGTATTCCTTGACATGTGCTTTGTTCAAGAAGTTGTCCGTGTATAAGGACCATGTCCGCGCTCAATAACAATCGTCAAAACCAATCGAAACTCAACTTTACCTTGAAAATAACGCCATGAGCAATCGAGTTATCCATTTTTTGTCAACCAAAATGCGTCTACATGAACAACTGGTACTTAAACAGTGCTCATTAGTGTGAAAACAGTGATTTTAATTTTTGCCGTGTTCAATGACAATTGACAGTTCAGGAAATCGCGAAATATTCCATTAATATTCTCCACACTCAGACCAACCAGAGACAAACGGTTGTTACTTACTGAAACCTCTTCCGGCTGGCTCTATGATAGGCGTCATCGATTCAAAATTAGTAAGTAAAAATGTAGATGTACCTGTTTAAAGACTCAATTTCTGCCTCTTAGCGAGGCATCGGCGGCCATTTTTTCTCAAATCTGACCACTTGATTCCCCGCATTCTCTGTTTCAAAACAAAAAATTCGTATTTAAGTAACATAAGCGAAGTATTTCTTGTGAATTTGATTTCAACCTTGATTATTGCGCCCCGAACACGTCCGTCACATACAGTTTTAAAATGTCGTTTAAAATTAAATAACAGATTCACTCATTTTGAACAAGTCCATTATACCAATACACGGAAATTTACAATACTTTGATAGCTATAACAATGCATTACTATGACATTTGTTTGAAGTTTGACCAATACAATAGGACAAACACATTTTAAGAGAATATTGCATTTAGTATACAGATGCTGCCGCCTACAATGTATCCTTCAACCACACATATGCATCTATTAAACAATGATCTGTATGTACTTATAATTTCAAAAATGTTTACATTTCCGTGAGAAATTGTTATCAAACAGTCATCCTATGACTGTCGGGATAACTTTAATCAAATATGAAATCAATTCTGACAAATTGATGATATTTCAGTGGAAATCTAAATAGTGTCTTGTTTGGCGTATTAGGAATACAGTTGTCTACATGATATACGCCTCTGATATGAGCGAACACTATGGTATATTAATAATGTTAATAGGAAAGTGCACATTAACTAACATTGTTTTCGCTACAATATCTTCTTGTTAAAGAAGGCTTTCCTTTTATAATAATATTGTTAACATGGTTTTTGAATAAATAGACACAATATCAATTCGTCATATAACACTGGTTTGTGTTGTTTTTATAATATGCATGAATAACTGTAACTCAGTAAACTTTACATAACGTGCTGAATTCTAGAAATAATGCATTTAAAAGCTGTTTCCGTAGACTCTAAATGTCAAGTGGCATTACGCCATTTGTAAACGGAATCACATGACACAGTAGATTTAACATGGGCTTTTAAAAGTTAATAACTCGAAAGGCGATTGCAGTATAAAACATGCTGGTTTGTAAAAAAAAAAAAAAAAAAAAAATAANAAAAAAAAAAAAAAAAAAATATCATTTGAAGAAACATTCCAGGCAAATAATTGAAGTCACGCATATTTGATCGAATTACAGTTTGTATAAAAATGTATGGGAACACAATATTATATTATACATGCATCATCCGCATACGTTTTCCATTATAATCGAACGCGTTTCTCAAAATTTCTGTCAAACCCTTATACTGTAG
Organism: Dreissena rostriformis; assembly: GCA_007657795.1. Classification (NCBI taxonomy): domain Eukaryota; kingdom Metazoa; phylum Mollusca; class Bivalvia; order Myida; family Dreissenidae; genus Dreissena; species Dreissena rostriformis. Next base: position 327,506 of record VMBQ01000085.1, read on the forward strand.
TGATCTCTATAAACACAGTAGGTTAAGTTTTTTTTTACGACACAACAAACTGTCCTCATATTCGTTATTATTGAGATTAAGCCATGTTTTTGTTGTATCGCAGACAGACGGATAGACAGTTACTTGAGTGATGATCTTACCTTGTCCGTTTGGGAATATTATTCAAGTGGTTTTAATTGCCTGCATGCTCTTCTACAACGCCACGCAAAATTCAATTTAGTATTGCATGGCACCAGTTAACGTTTTAATTATATACGACTTAGTACAATGGTTCACTTGTTGAATAAAGAAATATGCGAAATCGGAGGCTATGTTCGTCTCCAAAATAAGAGTTGCTCTTTATATTAAATTGTAAATAATAATAATAGTTCTTGAATTTAATTATCCAAAAATCTCGGATAGGGTGCATGCTTCCGTTTAAAGCAACGATACCATTTCTTTGTATAAGCATCGATATCTTAGGTTCCTGTACTTGCATAAGAACGTAGAGAACGAACAAAAACTATAGAATGATAACTTATGTTTGTAGAACACAAACAGCGACGAGCATTTCATGGTAACATGCAGTTTGAAGAAACTTAAGGAATACAACGTATGTCAACGTACTTTATATTTGTCATGTGGGTATTGAATCCACACATTGTATTTTTAAAAAAAGACGTCAGAATATGAAAAGTGCATTGGATTTAAATCTGACAAGTTTTCATGTTTGGTTTGTAATTGAATGAATGCATTTCGTATGTTTTAAGGTTACGGCGGTACGTTATATATCCCATTCATAAGTAATGTTAGTCATTTGTATAACACGACGTAATTAAATGAATATGGTTATTGTTATCTTTAAATTCCTCAATATGTTATGTATGTACATCAATATCCATCAGTAATGCAGAATGTATCGCGAATATCGTTATCCTGTTTTCCCGCATTTCTTTAAATGAAACATTAGGGGACGCTTTCATCGCGGGTTCTACAAGTGTGAAGGGTGAAACATTATAAAAGTAGGTTAATTGTTAAGCCGTAGTTCAGGACCGCAATAAAACTGCGTCAAGACATTAAAGCTGTAATTAATTATTAACGTGGAAATACATACACTCAATTAGACTAATGAAAATGTTTTTTAATCACTCGCATGCGTATAAAAGGGAGTTAATCAACTTATTCATGTAGATCATGTTACGTAATAAATACACAATAACAGAGGCCACTACCGCTTTCCAAATCCATGTATCGCGAAAAAGTGCTCACCGATAATCTACTTTTAAATTTTCACAAGTAAATGTTCTTATTTAAACATTGCAACGGAGTTCGAATACTATATGGCAATCAGTTATTTGTTAAACTAATTGAACTTATAACTTGTATTAAAATATAATATCTTATATCATTGTGTGCACCACAAGTCAAGAACGTTACCGAATCCATTTGTCTCAAAATGGTCACGTGTTGATGTCAATATCTGATTAATATTTACATGCATTTGCATTTAGATAAAAAATGTAAAGTTAAATAAAATATTGAATATAGATACGAGTATTAAAATACCGTATTTCTGCAAACGTTGAAAAGTTTTATACGAAGGTTAATATGAAAATCAAACACCTGGTGCTAAATGATATAATTTATGTCTGAAAGTAATTCAATAAACATATTTCTATTTTTGTATGACGCAAAGCTTAAAATTAAAAAAAAAATAGGCATGTGCATATATTGCAAAGTCATGATGTGAGTAAAGCCCGGTCCCATATAAGCACTAATGGACACGGCAGCACAGGATCGCCTCAGATCCCTCGGATCATGAACCTGGATGATCCGAAACGATCCATGGGATTTTGGGATTTTTTTAGCGTCGACGGTCTGCCAAAGACAATCACCCGGTGACAACACGGTATCCACCCGGACCAACCCGTACAAACACGGACAGTCCCAGAAGCAACACAAGATCATCACGGCTCCCACACGGACCGTCCCGGACCAACACGACAGAGATACGGATATCCCCGGAAAAACAAGGACCAACATGTCAACTACACGGACCATCCCGGACATACATGACAACGACACGGATTAACACGGCAGCGCTACGGACCAAACACGATTTGCCCATACCGGACAATTTCGTTTTCCTCCGTATACTCAGGCTTCCGCCAACAGAACAAGGCAATACTAATATTGAAATAGTTCATAAGAAAATACATGGAAATTTGCAGGTATGAGTCAAAATGCGTCCAAAATTTCGTGAGTGAAGTAAATTAATTAGTTAGGAGTGCTGGGACACATTCCATGTAGTCACATAATTCAGCCTCAGGCGCGGAATGGCCTTATGAACTCGGAAATGCACACACACACATACAGTGCGTGTTGTGTATTATCGCTCTGTCATTGATTCGTAGTAGATTGCGCACACAGCAATCAATCAATCAGAAATGACGAATTTAAGGACGGCTTCTGAGCTTATCAAACTTGGTCTCATGGGCCTGACCTTTGTTTCTAGTCCAGGGCGTCTTTGATTGCATCAGTAATGCCAGAGATGTATCTAATTAGCCTCGTGGAAAATCTATATTTGTGGATATGTTGGATTTACGTTGACCAACAGCATTATAATACAACTTGAAATGCAAATCTTGAGGATGAAATCAATAGTTAGTTCTACATCATTGATAAGCAAATATGAATTAACATGTATACAACAAATTAATCAGTCAATCTGCAGCCAATTGTATAAACGGTGGTTTAAATTAACTTTAATAAAACCAAACCATGCATGTGATAGCGATGGAGTTAGCCGAACGTGTTTTGAGCATGATATCCAGCCGTAAGTCGTGTGTCACGTTTGATCAGGCTCAATGTATTGTATATATAATATAAAAATAGCGTATTACACATCAAACTGTTTAACACATTTTGTCTCTAGATAACCGTAATGCGAGATTACAGAATGCGACTTTTAAATCTAACCGTTATGCGACGTACACAATCAAATGCGTGTTTTACAGTATTGCTCTGCCATTGATTCACAGTTGATTGCGGACACAGGAAGCAAAAAAATCAGAAATGACGTATTTAACGACGGTTTCTGAACTAATCAAACTTGGTCTTATGGGTATGGAACGGTATTTAGGTAAAAATTACATCATTCGTGGTGAATATTTNGCCGTTTAATTATAAGAAATACACGATAATCTTATTTTATACAACAAATTGATAATCTCATTTAAAACCATGTACAATGGTATTATTGGTCGATTTTCTCCTTTAATATAGACAAAGTTTGGGTTGTGGAGGGCTTATAAACCAAAAATGCATGTAAAACATGTATATACCAATTCTTTGTATTAATGTAACCATAAATATGTAATACTTATACAACTGCAACACAAATCAATTGACGTTTCGATAACAGCACCAGCTTACAAATCAACAACCTTACAAAATGCCGTCTCCAAAGTGCCCCTGGTGGAGAACCCGACAAAGCGGCTGAACAAATACTCCAGGATTGCAGAGACAACACATCCATGGGGGATGTATGACAAGAAAGTGTGAGCCTGCAAAAGAAGCTGTACAAACAGATGGGTGGAATACAGAAGATCACCAGTTTCTACATTTCCTCTAGACTCCAGGTGTAGCGGCTATCGATAAGAAGATTACGTTGTATTTATGGCGGCAGCTGATACTCAAAAAAGTCGCCTACAAACTATGACCTTCTTCTAAAAACCCATATATATAAGTCAAGCAATGACAGTAATCTTTCACAAACTATTTCCCAAATGACTTGCGCGAAGTTTTGTGGACATACTTCACGCGAGGTCAATATTTTGCATTAGAATTAAAGTATTAAAGCACAAACATAATATTTGTAACCAAATAAGTATTTAATGTGAATACAATCTACAGGCATTGTTATCGATATAAAGAATTATGTAAGAGTTCGAGTGTTTTACCGAAATGTTTGCTGTTATGTTTGTCAGTTTTAGACTTCATTGTGCTATCATTCTAAGGAAACTATAATTTTCTCACTTCCTGCATTATCCAGGTCTGTATCGTGTTTCTTTTTCAGGTACAGTTTTCATTGAGAGTGAAGAAGGCAAAGAAAGACATACATTGTATACAACATACACATCGAAATTCGATTCGGAAATGTTAATTGAAACGAATAATTGAACAGGTTCTCTAAAATGAAATGTCTGAACATGATGGATTACATATTAAATGGGATTACATTTTTTTACGAAGTTGTTGATGAAGTAGGCTTATACAAAATCTGTCATGCAAACAATGAATTGAAGGGATTGAAACGAATGAAATATTCTGCAATCAATCATTTTTGAATCTCTGATGCGGCTCAAATCGTCAAATTTAAAAATATAGTATACAGTATCGTCATGGGTCAGGTATCAATTGATCTATGGAAAGCCAGTCATAATACATTGAAGTGTATAGAAAAAATAAGCGTTGGAAGTTGTTTTTTTTTCTTTTGAAAATAAAATTGGTAGACTAGTGGCTTATGATAGTAATTACGAACAAATTCAATACCCCATATTTGAGAAACACCCATACCTTAAATGGAGTTGATTGTATAATTGGAATAAAACAAATTTGTTTCAAAAGTCTATAAGACAGCTTAAATCTGACACTAGCCTTAAACAACAAAACTAGAAAACGTGAATACAAATGTATCACCTGATAATGTTTCTGGATGTTCTATGCATATTAGTTTGATATGCTACCGTTGTATTGCTCACGTTATGATGTGGAAACTTAATCAAATACAAATTAAACTTCAACTTAACCAGCATGAGAAACATCGTAGTATAACTCTTGTTAAAATGCATGCACGATAATGTTTTAAACTTGAATTTCACAAACAAAAACATATGAAACGTAATTAACTCATGACACGTATTCAATTAAATGGCCGTGTATGGTTAATACATACCATTGTGTAGCACATTTGTAAATACAAAAAAGAAACAATGTCCGTGTTCTAAATGGCGATAACGTATCGTGTTCGATTTTTTGTGTCCACTTAATAATTTAAGAAAATTGCTGTGAACAGTTTTTCTATATCCTTTCAGTTGAATATTTGAATGCGCATAGGATTTCAAAACTACGAATAAGTACTCTATACGATGCTGTATGATGATTACAGCATGGCATACGGTTATGACATTTGAGCTATATATTTGTGTACGGATTAATATTAAATACATTAAAGTTTAATATTCAGATAACGTAGTCCATGTAAAAGAACACTGAACGCCTCTTGCGATTGTATGTCGCTTTATTCAGACATAAGGTAATGTAATAATAATGTTTGACTTTAAAAATAACACATTTCATAAAATTTAGCTTGTTTTTTTACGGCAACATGCCTTTGGGAGCCATATGATGAGTCGGGTTGGAGCTTTGACCCAATTATGTCATTAAAGTTCGATATATGTCTGCATCTCCCAGTATTGAAATCGGTGTCTCTTCCTAGTTCGCAAATTTCTTTCTACACAATCCAAATAATGATTTGCTTCAATAATTTTTTTATTCCGACGTCTACGGCATTGAAACAAAAAACCGAGGGAAGCACAAACACTGTAGAGCCGAAATGGCGTAATCATTTAAAAGAAATATAAATATAAACTGGCTTACCGGGTGAAAATATCCGCGAAAAATATCCGATAAACACGAAAACGACGCCATCTTTGAAGTTTTGCTCCCGTAACCTCACTTCAACGCGGTAAGCTCCCGTATACGCATGCCCTTTTATTCTATTTAATGGATTTCCATTCCGATGTCCAATAAATTTTATGTCAACCGTTGATATCAATCAAGTATGNTTGTACCCATTTTTACTTAACTGTTCTATTTATTTCTGCATGTTCGCTTATTGGAATGTTGTCTCATGGATGCTTAATCTTCAATTCACATGTTCTTCCTAGTATGCCAATTCATAGGTACACAATCTAAAAAAGACTCATAAAAACATAAACAAACCGTAAATAAAGACGCTTATATGTGTTGTATTACCGTCTTAAAATTAAAAAAATACACTTACCTACGACCGTCTGCTCACATGCAACCGCAAACAAAATACCTTTTTCACATTATAAACACAATGCAATTCATTTTAACTTACAGGGGCTGCAATAAGGGTTTCATATGTGTTTGCTGATAATATATGTTACATATGGCTTCAATGCGGATCAGTCCATATAGGCAGGCCCATAAATATCCCATATGGCACATGTATGTGTTCAATATTGGCTAGCCAAATGGGACCGATATGCAAGTGTTTCTTAATCAAAGCTGAACAGTATATCCAAATTAAATACAAGATTGCAAAGCTCAAATGTGTATGCATTATCAAACTAACCTATATAGTAATTAACCACATGAGGTAGTGATGTTTAATTTATAACTATTAACGATAACGTTATTTAATTTCTTTTTTCTTTAAAAACATCAATGTTGAGGCAAAATGCAAGTTAATCCGTTGTGGTGTAATGTATTGCATCTTAATGTTGCATAAAACGTTGGTCACGTGACCTTCGGCACAGATTTAGCGCTAGCAATATAACGAGAAACATTTTATAACCATGTTTTTTTTAATCTGTATGCAGAAAACGATAGTTTCACACCCAACGCACTATGCATCTCGTAGAAAACAATTATAATTGTAGGCATACATCGTCCTGACCGTGAATGTGGGTAAGTCTGATATCACAAATATTATTTAATGTCACAAATATAATACAAAACGAGTGGTGGTGTACATGTTATTTTATCACACCACATCCCATAGTTATATTATCACTATCTCTTACACTACATTGCAGACAAACCCTCGCTAATGAAACGCAATTACTTATGGCTAAAGACTCAAGGCAGCCTTAAGAGTACATGTATTATGTGTTAAAACAAGTCATGAGAAACTACAAAATGTCGATTTAATGTAAGAAGAAGAAGAAGAAGAAGAATGTAAGAAGTTGTTATAGCTTTTCTCATGGACAGTAACATATTTAACATAAATATGTTTTTATAATACAAACTGTTATGCAATAGTTCAATAAAGTTTTTCCAAACTGTCTAGTATGTCATTCGGCGTGCTTGATTCTAATTTATACATTTCCCCCGTAATAAAACCCTACCGACTTGTTCTGAACACCTCAAGCAATTGTTAGATGTATTTATAATCCCGAACGACGAATTAGTTTACAAACCTACTCATGTCTGGTGTTTTTATCAATTATAATAATAATGTTACCAGGATGACTCATTTTTACATGTGGGTCAGTGCGTGTCTTCATTTGCATGTGTTTTCGAAGGATTTATATATTGCATTGTAGTGTAACAAACAAAATATTCACTCATCAGATAAATATAATGTATATTCATGTAGTTTTGTATGTTTAAGATTGCGATAGTAAAATGTTGAAATTAATATCGTATATATTATATTAACAGGATTTCTGGATCAACTTTAGATCAACACGTATGGAGATATAAAGAATGTAAATATAACAATTTAGAAGACTAAGAAAACACATCTAAATGGAACAATTACATTGTATCATGTTAAAACAACATATACCTATAATACACTATTCAACCATCAGCTTCTATCAATGATCAATATTCAATATCCATATACCATCTACAAACGTTAGTAATCTGGAAAAGATTTGCCTTTGATTATTAGTCAATTACGTCAGAAAATTCATCGACGTGAGCAAGCAAACAAGTGAATTATGCTTACTTTAGACAGGAACTGTTTTATCCATCGACAACAACGTTATCTTTTTAAATTCTCGTCAGATCAGACTTCGGCACCCATACAAATACGCGCTGAGGACATAACCACCTCTCGTTCGGCTTGTGCAAAATATTTAATAATTTTTATCGGATTAATCTTACTCATCCATGAATCGAGTTATCTCTTCAATTTTATAATGACAACATCTAAGAGTCCCCTGTCGACGAAGCGAAAATACTTAATGCTTATTCTTCCATGTTAGTCTTAAATTCATGTTACCACTACGAATAAACAATATTTTAATTAACAAGTGCCTGACTGTTATATTCAAACTGTGAAAGCAACGTTTGAAATTGCATGTTTCTAAGTTGTCTTTATTACACGTTCCGTAAACATATTGCATTAATAAAGGACCCTGTGGCAGTTATAGCCGTACCATATATGTATATGCGTTGTACGTAATATAGTTTTCCGAACGAAATTAGNAAAGCGGCTGAACAAATACTCCAGGATTGCAGAGACAACCAATCCATGGGGGATGTATGACAGGAAAGGCGAACATACTAAATGCTTATTCTTCCATGTTAGTCGTAAATTCATGTTACCACTACGAATAAACAATATTTTAATTAACACGTTCCTTACTGTAATATTCAAACTTTGAATGCAACGTTTGATATTACATATTTCGGTTAAATTGCAGTTATAAAGGACCCTGTAGCAGTTATTGCCGTACCATATATGTAAATGCGTTGTACGAAATAGAGTTTACCGAACGAAATTAGATCGAATAGTTGTCCCAAATGTCACACACCAATCGCGCGACTGTGATTCGCAGATGGCGCCAACTGTCAGTCGGCTTACATGCAATTATAACCTGCTTACTTCACACTCAAGTATGTATGGTATGTCTGAACTATGCGTGGTATATCAGCGTGGTCATTTAAGTCGCCTTAAAAATAAAACCATATGTAAAGGTTAATCGTGTTAGATACATGATAACGAAAAAATACGGTTTTATCAAATCGTCTCCACAAGACATTGATCACCAAAACTTTTCGTGGACTTATAACTTCATGTCATGTTTTTATGTTAATTGTTTAGAGTCAACAAACATGTACCTGATATCCAGTTAACTGAGCAAATCAGTTTATGGCAAATATACATAACTTTACTAATTTTATATTAAATATAACATGTTATACAGATCAATTGCTGTTCAGTTCAAAACATTCACCGGCAGTAAAATCTATGTAATCCGTGTTTTCAATATGACCTATTTCTTATCAGTATTATTTGTTTAAGTTTCAAAGTATTCATTAAATGTCCGTGGTTTCAATGATCGATGGTATTTTTATTTTGAAATATGTCATGTTTAGTATATGCTTAATCTATTATTAACGTAGTAGAAATGATGTCCGCCAAGCGATCGGAAGGTGACGGACTCGATTCTCACTGTGTGAGCGTTCTTTAGATTCCACCCATAGACATAAAGTACTGGTTCTACCCTGGATACAGACTTGAGACAAATTAAATATGTTCAAACGATTCTGTATGTGTGGTGTGTATAGTGGTATTAAGTATAGAGAGTAAGTGTGTTGTTCTTTCATAGTCTCTTATTCCTTATTCAAATAAGGAATTAGGAACAGTTCCTTATTCCTTAGTCAAGATTTACATTTTTGATATAAGGCTTTTAAGAAAAATAATACATATTGTTCTTGCGTTAATCAAAACGGAAGTACTCGGATACATTTTATTAATGTATTACGATGCATGTTAATGTTTCTCCTTCGCGCTTGCATATCATTTCTGGTTTAAACCAAACTGGCATTCTGTATTTTAAATACCAGCTTCACATCAACAAAACCTTAAACCAACAGGCATTTTATTCATATTGTTTATATATATATACTCCAGTTCCTTTTTCGTGGCTGAATAAGGAAAAAGAAACCATTTCCCTATTCCTTATTCAAGTTAAAAAGGAGCTGGCATTGTTTCCGTTAAACATAAGGCTATATGAACAAACGTATACCACGTATAAATACAAATAATTGTATGTATAGGTTGTTTAAAAAAAAACGTTTATTGCAATACATTCCGTCTTAGAATTAATAATGATAACCTATTTCCTTTTTTGCGGCTGAATATGAAAAATGAAGCATTTATCATGTCTTATTCAAACCGAATAATGAAAAAATATGTGTGTACTTGAAATCTTAATTTAAATAATTTGATTGGGTGACATAAACGTGTACCAAGTTCGGTACATTATCGAATAAAGATTTTCAATAACATCAACTTGCTGAGTAAATTTGGCAAACGATCATTTATATTAGCTTTGACTCAGATTTAAGGATTGGTCGTACATTATTGTGTTTCTCATACCATACAATGAGTATGATTAACAACACACTGTAAATGTGATTTATTAACTTGGATGTATGCATGATGCAGAGGAATGTCTGTCTGTACATTTGTTACGCATATTGAACGATACGCTAAGAATTACGTCAATTAGAATGCTAAACACATATAGACTGTTTAATGGGAATTAGTATTCAATTCACGTAGCGTGACGTAAAACTATAGTTTTATAGTGATCACCTCAACTATAAAAAGCCAATATTGTTTCTTAAATATCAAAATGTTTACATTCAACCATAGCCAGATCATCATCAAAATGGCAAATATCATCAGCGCATCGTCTTTTAGAAGACCTGTCAGTGCGGTTACAAGAAAGGCAAAACACTATATCAGCTATTTTGAGGCGGTGACATTTCGAGAAGGACAAACAAATGTTACAAAGTGAAGTGTTCCATGAAATTAACATTCGCTCGATTTCTAACGATGTGTCGATTGAAACCACAGATGCGTTAAAGCAGCATGTTCAGTGATTTTCAGCTGTTCAATTACTTTCGAACGTCGGAGCTATAATCAATTTAGACCGAAACACATTTCAGGGCTTATCACTAAGCCCTCTAAAGTATTTAAATCAGCGTCCAAAACTTAAAGTAGGCAAAATAGCGATCCAATGGGACTGTTAGCAGGCGCATATTTTAGAAGCTGCATTAAACGACTATATCATTTTCCCAGGGATGCCCGTATAAGTGCCGCGAGGGCTTCTGTACTTTTTTGCCCCCGACGACTATCTTCAGATACAGACGATCAATTAGACGATCGAAATCAAACAAGAGACGAATGCGTTACGACCGGATTAAGTCGTACGATATTGAACAATACAACATTTTTTTTTTTAATATCATAAATTGGTGGATATGAATATATTTATATTATCTTTTCACGTTCAAAGACGGTGGTAGCATGTTAACATGGTAGGGCTTTTGTTATTAAAATGGTTTACGTTATAACTTTAGGACGATTAATCAACCTGAGTAAGGACTTCTTTCTTATCGCACAACAGATACGAATTAAGTATAGCCTTATGAAGAAAAATTCATATTCCTGTTACCTCTTGTTGTAATTTTTCTTTCCAAAGTGCACACACATATCAATACGTTTAATCGTATTACAACACAATACAATTCGCCTGTACAAATGAGAAACAAGTAGATTTCTATACGTTTGAGCGATTGAACTCCGAGAATGAATGAGTGAGTGAATGAATGCGTGTGTGAGTGAGTTAATGCGTGTTTAGGTGAGTGAGCGAGTGAGTAAGTGAGGAGTGAATGAATTCATTGAGTTAAGGAATGAGTAGTCGTGTGAGTGAACGAGTTAGTTAGTAACTTAATGAGGGGGTTCACATTTAAGGTTAGTTATTACGATGACGACCGTCAATCGAGTCATAGCCCCTTCAAGGGTTACCTGCTAGATTGCCTAATATTAAAAATATACTTTTGAAATTGCACATGGTTTGACTTCATTCTTCTCACTCAAAGCGCTGTTACGGGACTTGTCCACATAATTTCGCATTTTTCAAACAAATATAATTAAATATGTCTTCCAACAAATATGAAATACAAATATATTGCCTTCCCGAGGATTCGAATCCAGAACCTCTGGATGCAAAAGCTTTCGCGCGACCACTGCACAACGCATCTCGTATCTTAGTACTCAACAGTACAGCGTTGCAAACGCTGTTTTTTACCGATATCGAAATACAATTATACATGAATGAAATAATAGTTTAAACATGGTTTCTTAGTCAGGGTTGGTATTACGCTTGTTTAAACATAATGCATATATTCCGTTTGTGAATCCATGACAAGTATTTAGAAAATCGTCATTTCACCAAACTGTGAACAAGTCCCTTTAAAGCAGACTTTTGTTCTACAAACACACTACGACGACGAGCATTAAACCTTTAAACATTTCTTGCAGAGTTGCAGACGGTGTGAAATATTTTAAACATAAACAGCAACAATCATGTGTCACGTAAACAGATTGGGAATAACATGAAATATACGTTAGAATAGTTTAATATAAAATATATTTTTAATTTGTAAATAACTCGGTGTTAACAAAGTTTGTCAATCATGGAAATGCAAATAAGACTGGGCATGTTGGTCTTTGTTATGTTTTACGACTCTAGTTTTGTTGTCAACTCGGCCAAGCTTCCCGCCAGCCCTCATGTCTGGGAATATACCTACCAATACGAGTTGTTCGAGAAAATACAGACGAGCGTCTACTATCTGAACAGTGACGTCACCTGGATTCGCGAAACATTAAAACATCCGAAAGGATCGTGTCCGAACTTTTGGCTTCCAGGAAACAACACGTGCTATTTACTTCCTCTCCACTGGAGACTTGAGTGGACAGAAGCTCAAAGCACGTGCGAGCGTCTTGGTGGACACCTTGCGGTGGTCGATACGCCAGTAGAAAACAACGACATCAAAGGTATGTGAATCATTTCGTGTTGCTTTATTTATACCGCATCTGTTTTTGTTCCGTAAGGACATAATTACAATTTGAAAAAATATAGTATTCCATCGATTGTGGGATCTTAAAACTATTTTTTATATAATCATTATATGCGTGAATGTAAAATATGTTAATGATTTATGTAATCCAAGTACAATTGATGGAAACACGAGGTGGTTATAGATCCGAAAAGTACGTTATATCCCATAACTTATAGAAAACACCTATATAATACTTTTGTTTTTTTTTAGAAACTTAATGAAGTCAATCTCGAGAAAACTGTTTTATTTACTTCCCCATGTACAATGATTTAGCATCAGTATTTTCGTTTCATTAAATTAAGCACATACTTGTAAACCTCATGAATTTAATTTTTAACTTTTTAAATAGTGTAAACGCCTAAATTTCCATAACGAGTCATCTCTATGTTGCCTAAAAACGTGACTTACTTTGTCTTCTTGGATAAAGATTGTACAACAATCACACATTTCTCAAACAGAGCGGCCACTTTGTAACGACTCGTTTTGATTGTGTAAGGCCGCATTTTGGCAGATTGTTTCATATACTTTTTTGACTTACGCGCAATAGTGTCATTAGTGGAAATTTTAACGAATCCGAAATGTGGCATTAATTATCTGATTATTATTATCAGTAGTAATAGTAGTTGTTGTAGTACGTGTCTACTAACATGTTCAATACATATTTCAATTTAATAATGTAAGCTTTTGTAGCACAACTATGTTCCAGAACTTCTCGACGACGAGATGGCGCGGATACTCCACGACGCCGACGAGCCATTCTGGGTTGGCGGATACCGGTTTACCGACGATGACGGCAAGTGGCGTTGGGTGGGCGGCAATCCCATATCCGCCGATGACGTCGTCTCGCTTTTTGCCGTCAACGACAGGCAGTGGAGAGACCGCTGCCTCGAGTGGCTGCCGACGGGCTGGGCGGAGGAGGACTGCGCCGTCCGGAAACAGTTCCTGTGTGAGAAAGCGATGTTCTGATGGACGGATGGACACTCATGAAGTTGTACATTTGTTGTTGAGTTTTAGTTATTTGAGCGGCATAGTATCTTAACAGCAAGCTATGGGAATCCATAGGCATTTGAACGCCGCCATCGTCATTGCCAATTATATATTCATGACGTTCTATTTTTTGTTATTATTAAAGTGACATTGTTATAAGAATCATTGTTCCGTAATATTAAAAGCCGACAACGGTATTTACGCTTTTCTTTGTGTTCAATTTTTTTTTTCCTAATTCGTCGGTTTTTGTGTGTGTATATTTTTAACATCACATGCTTTGAACTTTCTTATTCTAACCCGATGACTTACAGTTTATTAAAATTACTCTCCGATGACATACACGTACGCCTAGTCGTGATGCTCGTTTAGGAAGGGCTGCACGATTTTGTACAATAGAGAATAACAAAAAGAGTTTATTTTTATTTAACTTAAACATTTACAGTTCCTCGTTACATATGCATAAAACAAACACAAATACGATCGCGCATGCATAGAAATGTGAAAGTGTGTTTTCTTCTTTATTGAAAACGTGGGTATTATGCCAGTGTTTATGGAGCTTTAGATACATTGTGGCGGTGAACCTAACATGTCTTTCATTGTTTTGCAATCTAGTACACATCATATACAACTTTTATGTTTAAGATATGTATTTCCCTTCTTCTGTTTTGTATGTGAATTTTTTTTTTAATTCTTTATTAAATTACTTATAGCTAGAGATTGGTATTTTTCTAGCGCAGATGTAACAATATGTTCTGTATTCCAATCTTTGCACCTTATTCATACATGCATTGAGCTATACAAATATTCAAAATTAGTCTTTCTTGATCAATATTTATGTTCATAAAATAAACACTTGTTTACATGAATGGTTCATAAATAAATAGGGAAATAAGCCTTAGGAAGGCAATGTGGAAAATGTCTTCCGATCCTTAAGTGTTCGGTAAATTTGTCTTTAACTCAATTTCAGATACATATTACCATAACAATAGGAAATATGCGAAGAATGAACAGAAAATCGATATATCGTACTACAGTTATAATGTCCTAATATGAACTGTTTCTGAAATTATCTCTGCTTTGTCTTAAAATTCAGTTGAAACCACTTGATTAACTCAGCAACACGCTTAAAAGTATAAGTATATATCGATAGGGTTATATTATAAATGAAATCACAATGTGTTTTGACAATCATTAATAAATAATCCTATTTTGTAAATATGTATGCCATTTATTATAATTACGAACGTATTGAGCGAAAGGGCAATACTATACTATCTAAACATTACAGGTTCATACACGTGTTAAGGGGACTATAAGATGTTATTGTCATATGCCAAATACTTTCACATATTGAAGCACAACTTTGTATTGCTTTATTCATAACATTGCATTGCATCTTTGCAAAGTGTCCGATAGGCTAAAATACGTATTAATTATGCTGATGTGAGTCACGTGATAATAAGTTCGACAGTTTTTTTTAAACGTGATGTACCATCACGTTAACGAATAAAGACAAACCAACCT
This sequence comes from Dreissena rostriformis, assembly GCA_007657795.1. Lineage (NCBI taxonomy): Eukaryota > Metazoa > Mollusca > Bivalvia > Myida > Dreissenidae > Dreissena > Dreissena rostriformis. The sequence continues at coordinate 342,680 of VMBQ01000085.1, forward strand.
CAGGAGACGCACGATTTTCTCAGTGGAATGTCTGTTTTAAAATACATATATCTGATCATTTCTTCAAAGCAATAGATGTATGCAGTGTGTCATTAAGTACAGCAAAAGCGAGAGGATTAACAATAATAAGTACATCTAAGTTTATCTTTGTTAATGACAAAATACAACACTCCAGAAATATTATCATTAAGGAAATACGTATAACCACAGAATGTTATTTTTATTAAGGCAATTGATCAATTGCTTATCATATTAACAGCGAAACAGAAAAGGAATGTTATACATTAAATGACAGAAACGAGAGATTCCTACCTAATTACTCTACCGAAATGTTGGGTAAGTAGTCATATGTCATAATTGAAGGATTTCGCGCGGATGCAACCCAATATACCATTCTAAGTATTATGATGTTCCAATGTTGTTGATATCTGTAAATGACGAACTACATGTTTCACTTAGTACCATGGACAAATTGTATACATCATGCTAGGAGACGTTAACTAAGTTGAGGATATAAGTAAATGATAATCTGATACTTTCATTCTTGACTTTATGCCAAGTTTTTTGGATTTAAAAGTATGATAAAACATAATGATGCAGAAACAATGTCACTATTTCCCCACTACAGTGGTAAGCTTGAAAGTTACGGTCAAATGACGTCAAATTCAAAATATACTATATGTTATGACGATCAATATATTTTCGCGTGAAATATAAACTTTTTTTATAAAAGCATGAAATAAAATTAAAATGGGATAATTTCAGTGTAAGATCGTATCATTTATTTTATTGAGGACATATGTTTTGAATGATCACGCATGAAATGATCCAACGATCTTAACGTGGCATCAAACGTTTTTGCTTTTATTTCATGCTTTAAAATCAGGAAATATCCTCAATATATTATGCTCTGTTCAATCAAGTAAGTAGAACACTCAAATTTCAAGTTTTAACAGACACGTTTATACGCAATTTAAGGCCATAAATGCATTTCTTGTTTCGTCGAACGGTTATCATAACAGTTATTTAACCATGATTTATCAATTTTGATGATTTAATGTTGCTTCCGGAATAAGTTTAGTGCTCTTAACTTGCAAATGCATTTCAATGTAATTTGAATACTACAAAATGTATTTGTTTCTGAGAAACTCTTGCTTTGATTAACTTGACATCTCAACGCGATTCTATTAGCATCTTCTTCAAGGTTTTAGCACTTTGCTATATATCTTATTTCCGCCTTGCATAGTGGTCACTGTATTCAGACGTTAACTTAATTATTTAGTGGATGAAAATGTTATAATAATATGAGATTTTTCAGTGTATTATACGTTTTACTTTGTCTTCATTCATCGAATGGGAGGTTTCAAAGAAATAATCAAATTGTGAGTATGAAATCAGATAAAACAGCTATAATAAACATCGCGTTCACAATAATATTTTCAATAATATTGTCTTTATAAAACGTCAAGATTATTTATTAATTCACGCAACAAAAGTTATTATCATAACACAATTATATGTAACACGTATATTGAAATCAGTGGACATGTTATTAATTTCATTATGCCACTAGTGCATAGTAACATTTAAGGCGCTAGCCTTGTTTTAAGTATTAGTATAAAGCTACCACCTTTCTGTGCTATCATGTCACTTACCAATAACACTATTTTAACCAGGACCACACTGATACACACTTATTTCAATAATGACTTATTCAAAGAAGTTTAGGAAACTAGATAGTGTATAATTTCGTTTTATTTCTGTATTTGTTCTAAATGTATTTATATTCACCAATAGGATTATTGTTATTCTCCTTCTCCAACTGCTCCTTCCTATGCAAAAACAAACATTTGTTAATAACTATACATGTATATCCACTGTGCAACACTAAAGTTTATGCAAATATACGATATGCATATATATTTGTATTAACCACGTATACCGAATACTAAATTATATCAAACATATATCCAGCAGTCAAACAATAAGACGATACATTAAGATGAAATTTGTATTTATTTCCAAACCAACAGCATTTTATCGGTATGCGAGGATATTAAATTAAGTGCGGCAAATTTCGCACGATGAATGATAAAACATACGCATACAATATTTTGTTTGTGCCTTTTGTCATCTGATTATACTTCATTTGCATTGGCATTTACACCAGTCATACCATTAGATTATTTAACAGCGTTGTTTACAATACTTGATACAATGCATATCATTACTTTACACATTTACTTCACGGGCGGGCTGGTATTCGTATTATTGAATTATATCGGCCTATATCTGTATCTGAAAAAAACGCGGTGATAAATAAAATTCAGCCACAAATCAACGAAACAATCGAAACAAATGATAATTGTAGAGCATAATTTGAATTCAACACAAAACCACCACACACGTAAATGATAAAACGGCACCGAAGAATACCATACAATGTAATTAATTGTCTTATAGCTTTCCGCAGTTTAAAACAAGTGTATTGAAGAAATAATCATGTAAGATGATGCCGATACAGTAAACAACAATATAGATCAAGCACAACAAAAACACTTTATACAAGTGTCTCTTTTGCGGTTACTATTAACAAAAGGATATGTTAGACAGGAACACAAAGATAAGGTATGTTTATGTAGCACCTGTTAAAGAATTGACCATGTCTGTCACCATCGTACTACTCATTCGTTACACTAACATGTCTCCACATGTTGCCTTAAGTTTAATAGATACAATAGATTTATTTCAACTACAATATTCAACATTAACTTTGATATTTAAAACCACCAATCAAGTGTGTTAGTTGTGTTATGAAAACTATCGCGGTTTGTACAATAATGCAGCTCTTTCACCGACTTTGTAGAAACAAATACTAATGCATTGGAATTAGCATTGTTACATAAATTTCCAAATGCATATAAACGACGCAAAAGCATGTTTCGCAAAATAAGAATATTTAAAATAACGAAATGATGAATTACATTGCAAAAATATGTCTAAGGCAATGGGATTAACATTGTTACTGAAATTCCCAATGCATATCAATGAAGCATTAGCATGTTGCGCAAAATAAAGTAATTTAAATTAACAAAATGATTTATTGCATTTGAATCTTAAATCCCATTTGGAATGACTTAGCGCTGTTCGTTTGGACAAGTATTCATACATTGTTTTCGTTTAAGCACGTTTCAAACATTTGGAGATTTAATTTTGCTCTCCAATGTAATTGAGTTAATACTGCATCTTCAAAAATAGACAAGTGAGAAGTCGGCTGTTGTGAAAGCGAACGTATCTATAGGCTTTAAACAAAGACAAAGTATTATGCGTACGTTAATTAGGCAGTTTTATTTCTCTAAGAATAAAAACTCTTTCCGAGAAAAATCGACTAAATGACTCGAAAAATAGCTGTCAGATAAAATAAAAACGACGAGAACAAAGGAAATTAAATCAAGTGAATTATTAAGGATATCTTCCATGATATTCGTTTTAATAAAATTAAAGTTCACGCACGGCTAATATTTTTTTCCTTGACACAATAATGGTGATACATGTCGGTATTTAAGCTATTGAGACACAGTGACGGGTAAAATAATTTTAGATTTAGATGAAACGCAGGTTTATGTGACCAGGTTGTGGGATTGGTTTCAAAAAAATGAACTGTATTGTCTAAATCAGTTTATGTGTATCGACATTATATCATAAAAAATGCAATAAATAGTTAAAAGAAAACGAAACTATATAGTTGTGCAGATGCCGTTCGTCAGCGAGCACGAATGAATAATTAACCACACAAGTAATATAGCCAACGACCACTGTGATTGGTGTATGACCTACAAAGTTAAAATAGGGCATACACTTAAATATTCAAAATCAGCATCGGTTATATGATGTGTATTATTGTAAATATTTAAACGGTATTGTACCGCGTTAAGATCGAGGTCATGTTTCAAGACAATTAGCGTTTTCATATCGATGATATACTATTTGTGTCAACACGTTATTTTTGCAAGCTTAAACAAATGCACGACTATAAACGACTTGGCACGCTTCGTAAAGTATATTAATTATAATATGATGGTACCTTAAATTAAGTATGTTTTCGTTTGCTTTACAATACAAAACAGCCACGTTTACATCAATACTCGTAACTCGTGTGTGTTGCATAAACAAAACATATGTTTCTGTTACGTATAAAATGTGGGAATTTTCCATCCATCTTAATGTCATTTGAGCATGAGTGAGTTTGTTTCTGCTGTTCAGGTGTTAACAACTTTATTATATTGTATGTCTTTTCCAACTTCCTTTGATAACGTATTATATTTTTGTGTATTCACCATTATTGTATGTATGTTGATACAAATGTATTTTCGTACATGCGCATAAAAAAATCACCGTCATTTTGTTAAGTCTCTTTAGTACATGATATTACATTTAAGAAAGTTGTTCAATACACTCTGGAGAATTGTTCAATACACTTAAAATAACTGTTCAATATAGCTAAGAAAATGTGTTCATTCACTTAAGATATGTGTTCTATTAGATCTCTTTTAAAACATATAATGCACCTCAAAGTCAATCGTTATCTTAATTAAAGAACATGCAAAAGGCGTTGTTGGTTTTTATATGACAGGTTTTTCAAATTATTACCAGCACACGAATGAGGTCACTGAACATTACGCGAAATAGTTAGTTTTAATATTACTCTCGGAAAACCGTTGACATCCGGAAACACTATTGAATGGTTGCGTAAAGGATTAACGTAAATTAATTAATAGCAACACATTCATTTTTTCTGTCTTCTATTATTGCATGTTTTGCCTTTGGCGTTATGGTTAGTACACTATCACGTTTTGTGCATGAGTTGAATTCTCGTATCGACATTGTACAAAAAATGAGTTTAACTCTGGAAGACAAATGATTCGCTAAGCTCAGTATGGAGAAACGATGCAAAAATTATACACTTTGATACGTTGATACTACCATACATTTACAGTGTTTGTGACCCTGGTACAACAACCAATTTTTCACATTCCTATTTGTATATAAGACATAACAAAGACATAAAACAGACATATTACAGACATATTACATATATATTATAGACGGACAACGAAAACAAGAAGATGGAATCCATATCAACCTCGTCCTTGTAATTAATTTTGTGTAATACAATCTTAGGCATGTGTTTCAGTAACATTGGCAAGATGGCTGACACTGATTGAATTTAGCCTATTCGTTTTGTCACGCTACAACACTGGTGCATAGTAACGCGATTTCGTCCAATATTTTAACGTATGTATATTAACTATCCTATCATGTCAAGACGTAAACATGTACCCTCTTTTCCAGGTAAATCTTGGCAGTTAAAAGTAATTTATCAGAACTAATTCAAGAGACGTTTGTAAAAACCGCATTGCCTGTTCATAAATTCATTTAACATTAATTAATAATGTTCATATATGGGTCAATGTTTATAAAGTTGTACTGCATGAAATCAATGCTATTGTAGAATGCACTCTGTGCTATGAGAAAGTAGTAGTTTCATCTTCAATAATATAATACTGAATTACGTTTCCCATTGACTTCGTGTTAAACGTTCATAAATAGAACATGCATTGTGGAGGGAGTGCATGCATTTACAACATTTCTATAACGAGAACTTTTCTACTTGTACCAACACATAACATTTAACATCTGAAGCGTGTTATAATAGTACCTTATCAAAAAGTCGATATCTTATAGCGGAGGATTTATTTCAGAATACCTTAATTGAAGAAACTGGGATACAAAAGCATGTGAATAACACATGCAAAACATAACACATGGCAGGACTATAGAAATCAAGAAAGACCACAACAAATTGTGAATATATAAATTGTGGTTAAAAGCCGCTTGTCGTTTTAAACGCTTAGAACAATTTACACTATGATAACGAGCTAAGTTACCATAGTTACACAAACGTATTCACGTCATTAACGAGCCCGTATTTTATATCAAAACAAACATGATAATAAAGGGTACTAAAAGACATCAGAAAAAGAACAGATTTAATTTTTTAAATGTATTTACCAAACTGGCTATGCCTCAAACAAAGTGATATACTAATTCAAAACGCCGTACACAATATATACAGGAAAACTGTATTTCCAAAAACTATATCATGAAATAAATAGTATAATCAAGTCACTCATGTCGTGGTTTTAATATCGTAGCATATTCACGAAAGTCATTTTTAGACGGCAATTTGCCGAGTGCCTTAACAATAACAAGACGATACCAAATGAACATTCAGTGTTAACATTATTATGCTATCCAATTTGAATGATTGCCCGCAAGCATTGTATCAGCAGAGCTTTTCTCTTTAATGTAAAACAACAACTAATGCTGGCGACGATATATAATTAATAAGAAGCCGTAAGACAAAATAACTGTAGTTTAAACAGTTGATACACATCCGGTGTATCCTTTAGAGTGTTGAAAGTATTATTTATCGTCTTTGTGTTGTACATATTGAATAGTATTCTGCTGCGTGTCTTTGGTGTAATTGGTTTTATTCACTGCCTGGAAAATAACTACTCGGAATTTATACTTATTAGAAGAAATGTTCATAAAACAATGAAATACAGAACAATGCATGTCTATTCATGAGTAAAACAGCTTTCATTATATGGTGTGTTATATATGCTGATTTACACTTGCTTTTTTTCAATATCGATCAGTTGATCAGCAAAAGAAATGTTTATGGCGCAGATTAAAAACAAAACGCAACAACACATACACAATTGTACATACTTATTATTCATAATTGATCACCAACACACATACCTTAAGTCATATATATTAGAAAAAAGTCGTAATAAGTGGCAGAAATTTCAAACATATTTATTTGGTAGTTCGGATTATCTTTCGTAATTTAATGGACATTTTGGGTGTACATTATTTTTTAAGTAGATAATCTTAAAAAAATGAGTATTGCATTGTTTAATGACACATCTGTATAGTTTTATCAACGCCTGTTTAAACATTTGTTTAATACAATTAAAAAGTTGTCATTACAATAATTACGAGTAATTGAAGTATGCTTTTTGTGTAGGCGTTGGTTTGAGTTTCTGTGGAGGCGGTGTATAGAAACAAATACGAACATGAAATATGGACATAACTAAGATTCACAATATAATTTATAAATGCACTTTAAGTACAGAACAATAAAACACAAAAAATAAACATGATAACAATGTTATGAATATAGTATTACGAAATTTACATGACTTATGTGACTTATTTTATAAACATCCTTAAAACCAATATGATATTAAAGCGTCCGTAATAATCATGTTCAAACACTAAAGCACTTCCTTGTTGTTTTACGCCACACATTTTAAAGCAGATTTCATTTCCTTTTGAAACGACGGATTAAAGAATGCGTAAATGACTGGGTTAGCTACATTATATACAAAGTAACAATAGAACACAATCATGTTCGGGGGTATCAGTTTTGTTGCCATCAGCCATCCGGGCAGAAACGCGACGATGAATACAATAGTAACGATGAATAAAATGCCAGCAGTTTTTATGTTAGCGATCCGATGTCTTTCACGAACAGACTTCCTGGTATCTTGACGATAGACATTACAGCTAGACAGTTTCGACGATTTGTTGGCATCGGTAAAACCCTGTATTTCGCCCATGTAGGCCATTTCATCTCCACGTGCGTCGGTATCTTTGTCCGATTCTGACTTCACTGAAAAGGATGTGATGACTATCCGACCGTTTCGATGTTTTCGACTTGCTGATTGTGGATGTTTATGAACGTTCGGATCGGTGGATGACATACNCGTGAAGGGAATGAGTAAAAGACAAGTTACAAAGTCAATCGATGCCAGCGTTAGAATGAAGAATGTGGACGTGTTCTTGTCCTTCTTCCTAGAGAACACGTAAAGGACAAAAGCATTGCCAGTGGTCCCTACGACGCTGAACATTGACAGCATGCAAGTGATGACTATGATCTCGGGTTTTTCCGACGGGTTCTCCGTCAACTCGTCGCCATTTGTGGTTTTATTCAGCATGACGATTTGTTCTAGCATGGCAAACGGCTCGACTCTGAAAGAAGACAATACTATTACTTTCAACAGACAAACTTTATTTATGTTACGAGGTTATCAGATTTCCGCTATATATAGATATGTTTAGTTTAAACTATGCATAAACAACTTGTCATTTTGGGAAAAAAATCTCACAAACGAAACAATAACTTAACGATAATGTATCTAATTTAATCGTTGGAATATGTATCATGCGCTTACAAAAAAAACATGGACTAAATTAAAAAAAATGATGAAGGTAGTTTTAATGGCACATGGTGGGTTTAAGTGACAAACAAGCTTGTCTCAATCTTATCTGAATGCATACTATTCGTATACAATTCCTTTAATCCTTTAAACGATTATGAACATTTATAAATTGTATATGCATAAAAATATGTGACCTTAAATTTTACAAAACTATTTAAAATACACGAACACATACATACAAATATATATAAAAGGCCTACTTAAAATATACATGCATGAAAAAGAAACAATAAAATACCTTCTAAACACATATTTGCATTGTTTTAAATAGCTCACACATCTTTTTTCTTTTTTTTCAGCAAAAACGGTCATACATTTTATTAATATAAACAAATTAATAGTTTAAAAGAACAGCAACGATATTTTTCTATGTTCGGCCTGCATTTACTAATAACCGGAATTAATTTAAGCTACAAAAGAATACAGCTTTCAACTATGTAAAATATTTATAGTGAACATATTAATTCAAGCTATTATTCGCACATTTACACATTGCATTGCGGCCTCTTCCTGAGAAACATCTCGAATCTTAAGTTTGAACTATGTGATGTTGTGTTCTAAAATCCGTGTAACAATCAGTGATTGTGTTTTGCATAGACCGTTCCACGGCGGTGACCACAGATGCGCACAAACACAGTGTGAGTAATGGACAAATACCTTCGATTGAATTTCACATTGAACGCAAATAGGTGTGGCAACAAGATTGATACAGATGTACATTTTTAATGATATGTATGTTTCCTTGTATTTCTGTTAACCATCTAACAATGATGGCATATGATTTATTCCGAAATGGTCGTTTACTGTAAATATACAAGTATTATCAATGAATAAGGACATACGCATGTTTTGTAATGTCTACGTGGCAATGTATATAATTTCATTGGCGTATCATAATTGACATGCACGTTTGTTGACAATCATATGGAATAGAACGGTTAATTTAGCTTCTTAAAAATCCGAATTATAATGTGAACACATCAGGGCGCGCTACCTCAATGTGCGTAGGGAGTTAAATAGAGCATTACGAATAAATAAACCGAATACACAAAAGTTACAATAACAAAAATGATCAATTATAATCACACATTACTTTTTCCGTAATCTAACCTATGACAACTTATGTGAACAAACGTCGATCAATTTAACACCCATGCTCAACTTTGGAATACAAAAGACCCTTTCAATTAGTTCAACACACATCATGCTGAACTGTTGAATACATTATATGTGTCAACAACAAATGGAACGTCATAAAACTAACGTAACGACATGCACCAAGTCTATAACATATCAAATGTGTTTGCCTATGGATAATATGCAATCGAGTAAATCGAGTCTGAAACGTCTGTTACATATCACCGTCTTTCGTAAAATTCTCGCAACGTGTATTACTCCGGGTTTGGTTTACGACCTTATCATATTTATGTTCATTGTTTATGAGCCATTTCAATCTTGTTTTTAATGAAATGCAAATGTTCATGTTATGTGCTATATTTTATTTCAAATATATGTGAATTATTTGCAGATGCGATATTCAGGAATTATGAAATACAGAAACACAATCAGGATATAAATACTTAGTAATATCTGCTAGTCTATTATTCTTTTGTTTCAGTCACGCGAGCCTTTCTAGTTGCACGTAATCACCAACAGATGTTCGCATAATGCTTTATTGTATAAATAATGAAATAGATTGTATTTTCCTGATTTTGTTTCTGCGGCGGTTTTAGAGGCAATAAACGTTTTTGTTTAAATTTGAATATCATTTTCACTACCTCAATGAACATATATACATATACATATATATGTATGTTGGAAGTAACGATATGTGAGAAAGTATACACGTATACCTATTTATAACACAGAACTGCCGATATAATACGCATAAATACAATGATTAAAAATAACATAAAGATGAGCTGGAATAAAATAAAATACTATATGTAGGAAAGTATTTAAAAATATTTTTCAATGATTTAAATTGCAGTTTTAATATACTCTTGAATAATGAAATAAAATAAAACACGAAAATACTTACATAAATATTTGCCCTCCAGGTGATAAATTAAAGTCCAAATGTAAGTTGCTTTAAATCCACCAAACACATAAACGCCTATGAAATAGTTCAGATACCTCAACGCTTTCATTACCCGTCACGACTGTACGGTGAATCTCCGTTACTGGGGAATGCCACCACGCAGAGAACAAACTATCGCTATTGGTTATAAGAGGATTGTAGAAGCGGCTTCAATCACATTTCAGTTGTAGAGCTATTTTTCCAATAAGTTATATTCCAATACATAAATGTTTATATCTCCGTGTTCGAAAGAAGTGTCCTTTTTTCTTAAGAATATGTTTGCCTTATGGTTGAAATGCAATATTGTAATCACACCAATGAATTGTGTTGTTATTTCATGTATTATATGTGTATCCGCGAACTAGTGCGGTTGTGGGAACTACGTTGAAAGATTAACGTTCCAGGTGAGATTATTGAGTACCGGAAATTTCGTCAAAATATTCATGACAAAACCTGTCTATTCGAATTTTCGAAATCGAACATTTTCATCTTTTAATTGATACACGGCTTGCACAATCTGAAATATAAGAAAAAGAGTGAAAATGCCTTGTAATGTTTACAATCGGGCACTTTGTGAATTGGATTCGGTTTAAACCTGAAATGTTGAAAATAGCCCATGCGCATGTATCTTGATCCGCATTATTATTATGTACGATCAGACATTTTTGATCGCCATACTATCAAATTAAATGTCTTTAACAATGATGCAATAATTGGTAACACGATTTATAATGCCCCTTAATGTATTATATACAATACCTGGTATGCTTCTTACACAATAATTATTAATGCTACGCAAATGAAGACAATTAATAATAATAGTTGTCGTATTTTTTTGTTTCTATACATTTAACACAAAGCAATGTCAAGCAACCTTTTTAAAAATCATGGAGCAACTGCTGGTGAAGTTGATAGAACGGTACAGTTTTATAAAATCCTGAATAAAATACAACCACACATCCGGTATAAATGAGTATACGTTTTAAATCAACATGACTTGAAATGATAATATAGCTTTTAAGAAACACCTTGATGTTGATCTGATGTATATTGAATAGAAATGCATGCTAACACCATACAAGTTTTAACTCTTTCGCATCACACATTCGAATCATGTGTTTATATACTGACAACCAACGGTAAATTAAAAGTATTTCGTAAGCAAAATATTGCTATAAACAAAAAGTAATATACATAGTTATGAAGATGTTAATACTACGTCAATTAAAACATGATCATCATACATACATCCTAACTACATCCTTTTTGTTTCATTCCTCGTGTTCGGGGAAATGAAATGATGCTAACAAAATGTTACTCGGTTAATTATTTAAATTATTTAATAAATTGGATCTGCACAATTAAATTTCTTTGAAGGAAGGAACACATCTTTTCTCTGATATTTGAGGTACATTGACATGTGACTTATCAAGAAATGGCACTGAACTTCGAACAACCCCTTTGGGTATCGATTTTGAAACTGACTGTTAGTGTTAATTATGAGTCTAATTTTAAACAGTATCGTTGCCAGCATCAATTTGCTTTAAAGCAAATACCCCGATAATACGAAACTCATCGAATATGTATCATATTTATATTTATAATAACAATCACTAGCGTTAAACTGCTTTATTGAACATATCGCACAAGGTGGGATACATGATGGGAAATTTTATTTCTAAATTAATTCCGTTGTTTGCATGATAATCTTTTGCCAAATTAATAAAAAAATAGAATTCTGGAATATTTACGTTACTATGAATTATGATCATTGTTCATCAATATTAGTACTCGTATTATTATGTCATGGAAAAAATAAATTGCGTTATTACATCCGTTTTAGGCACCATAATTTTTTTTGTTATATTAATAAATAATTTAAGAAATGTTGAATATGTACGTAAACTCTGATTTAGTTTGAGTATCAATTCTCCTGCAGTAATATTATTCGTATTTAACTATCAACAATGACATATTGCTTATGAAATTTATTTCAAACTTTATTATTGTAATTCAAACACCTGTGTCACTAGCATGATAACAATCTTACTCACGTTTATAAATAAATTGCAGATGTATTCATTTCATTGTTATCAACAATTTCTTTACAAAACGAGCTCAATAACAATGTGGTGGTTAGAACAATTAACTTACTAGTACATGTGTTGGAATGTAAACTCATAACGAAAACATTCAACTTTAAAAAAAATCATTTCGTATATAAATGTTGCCGCCCAAATGAATGCCATTCGTTACTATTACATCTTGCAACCAAACTTAAATAACTATTAAACAACAGTCTTCTTACTAATAATATCCGAAATTGAAACATTTCCGTGCGTAATTGTCCTAAAACAGTGACCATAGATATGTCGGGGAATCTTTAATCACATATGACATCGATTGGGGACAATAGATGGTATCTCACTGAAAATTTAGATATTGTCTGGATTTGCGTATTAGGAATTAGAAATAAATATGTCTACGAGATACACGTCTGATATGAGCAAACACTATTGTTTATGAGCAATGTTAATGGGAAAGTATCACATTACACTACATCGTTTAATCCACAATGTGTCTGCTAATAAAAGGAGATTTTTCATTTTGAATAATATTGAAAACGTCTTTGTTCAATACCAAGTCATTCATAAACAACTAATTAATCCGATACAATGTAATATAACTAGAGAACAAATGCAAGTAAAAAGCGGACACAATTTTAAGACGTCATAAAGAAAAAAAGTTTTGTTGTTATTATTGTAACCATACATTACTGCAGCTCTGTTAACCAAACATGAAGTGCATACACCTAATGATCTGAAGTCTATACAATGTACAACTAAAAGCTTTTTCCTTAGTCCTAAAATGTCAATTCGCATTAAGCCATTTGTAAACGGAATCGCTTGTCACATTAGATTTGTCACGGGCTTTTAAATGACAATAACACAACAGACAACCAACTTGTTTAGCATGCTGGTTTGTCAAACAAAAACAACAAAACAATGTCGTTAGTGTAAAGAAACATTTTTGTAAGTGAACAATTAAAGTCAACCACACATATTTGATCGAATAAAAGTTTTAAAATAATATATTGCAAAATAATATCATATTCTAAAACGTTTTAACATGCCGGCATACGTATGCAACTCTAACCGAACGCTTTTATCAAAGTGTCTGTCAAACCCTGATAATTGAATGATCTCTCTAGACAAATAACGTTGAGTTTTTCGAAACAGAAAAAGCTGTCCTCATATTCGGTGATCATTTGGAGAAATCATGGTTGCATCGTATCACATTGCGATTATACTTTTACTTTGGACGTGGTCTTACCTTTTTCATATGGAACACGTATTCAAGTGGTTGTATTTGGTTGCAAGCTCTTATACAACGTCATGCAAAATATATTTATTATCGGATGTAATATGTGTAGATGTTATGTTTATAACGAGTTATGCTCCCTTACAATGATGCACACATTTAATAAAAAAAATAAACGAAATCGAAGGTTAAGCTTGTCTATAAAATACCTGTATCTCTGTTTGTTATATGTCAAAAATATTGTGTGAAACGTATATATCCCAATATCTCGGATAGGATGCATGCTAACTTTTAAAACAACGATGTCCTTGATTTGTAGAAGCATCGTAAGCTCAGCTGCACATTAAGATAACATTTTTCTGACCTGGTGAAATACAAAAAACATTTGGATGACCTTTTAATTAATGACGTCCACTGTTGCTAGTTAAAACAGTCAAATGCTTACTCATTAACCTAAAGAAGAACTCTCAGAACGTACAATAACTACCGCTAACTGTATGTCTATAGAACACTAACAGCAGCGATCATGTCTTAGTAACATACTTTTTGAAGAAACTTCATGACTAAAATGGACACGTTTTATTTCAACGTGAATTCTCACATTGTTGTATATATATTAACGTAAATATAATAAAACTTCGGAAACATTATGGAACTCTTTAATCGCGGGTTGTACAAGGTCGAGGTGCAAGGTCGAAGGGTGAAACGTTAATACAAGTAGAATAATTGTTAATCCATAATTCAGGACCGCTATAACACTACGTCAAGATAATAGAGCGTTCTTTAATTACTTACATTAATAAATAATAAATACACTCAATTAGACTAATTCGAATTGGTTTCAATCACCCTCATGTGTATACACGAAACATTATTAAGGGAGTCAATCAACTTCTACATGTATTTCTTATAACGGAATGAATGCATAGTAACATCGGCCACTACCGGCTCCCTAATCTTAAGATCGCGAAAAAATGACTAAACACAATCTTCTCTTAATTTGCCATAAGTAAATGTTCCAATTCATATATATTGCATCGCAGTTCGAATACTATATAGTAATCATGTATTTGTTTAAATAAATGAACGTATAACTTGAATTAAAATATAATATTGTATATCAGTGTGGGTGTACCACAAGTTAGTAGCCGAATCAAGGCATTTGTCTCAAAATGTTCACTCGTTAAAGCCAATATCTCAATATATATTTCCAGGCTTTTGCGTTTTTATAAAATATTAAACGCAGAGAAAATATAAAATATATATCAACATTATATTATACCGTACATCTGCCAACTTTGATACTAAGGATAATATGAAAATCAAGCATCTGCTGCTAAATGATATCAATTCTGTCTGAAAGCATCGGCATCGGCATACACATCGGTAAATTAAGTATCACGTAAACATGCTATTTTCGACGGCTTTTTTATGATATCTCTCTGTCATTGATTCGCAGATGATTGAAGACACATGAATCAATTAATCACAAATGACGTCGTTTTGGCCGGGGTCGGAACTAATCAAAACATGGTATCATTGGCGTGACCTTTGATTCTAGTCCAGGGCGTCTTTGGTTGCATCATAAATCTCAGGGATGTAGCTAATAAGCCTCGTGGCCTATCCATGTAGTCGGTTATGATGGAATTTCTTTGAACAACAGCATTATAATATAGCTTAAAATACGAATCTCGGTGAATACTAGAGGTGCGACACCTTAAGGGTTTCGCGTGATGGAATGAGTGATGAAAAAAGTGTGTTCGAAAATTTTGGGTGCGAAAATGTTGGTTACGAAAAAAATGGGTGTACGAAAGTTTGGTGTTTGATAAAATTATGCCAAAACGAACACAAATTTGGGTACGAAAAAATTATGCCAAAAAAAATTTGGTTACGAAAAAAAAATGTGGTACGAAAATTTTGGTTACGAAAAAATGTGGGTACGAAAGTTTTGGGTACGAAAAAATTATGCAATAAAAAATTGGGATACATTTTTTTTTGGTACGAACAAATTATGCCGCTAAAAAATGTGAGTACGAAAAAAAAATGCGAGTACATTTTTTTAGAGTACGACAGAAATTTTGTGTACGATTTTTTTTTAATGAAAGATGGGGTACCTGTTAGTATACCGGTGTACCCAAAAGTATGATTTGAAAATCGGTGTACGGTCAAGTATCCTTTAAAGTACCAAGGGTACGGGGAAGTAGTACCCGGGGGATACTTGACCCATTCAGCATAAACAAAATGTGTTTGTGAAACACTATGTTCCCCATATATTTGACCTTGAATGATGATGACCTTTACCTTTCAGCACTCAAAATGTGCAGCTCCATGAGATACACATGCATGCTTAATATCAAGTTGCTATCTTCAATATTGAAAAAGTTTTTGCCAATGTTAAAGTTTGACGCAAGCCAACAAACAAACAAATAAAAAAACAGACAGGGAAAATAAAATCATTAGTGCAAACATTGGCTCTTTTATCTTATTGACCAAAAGGTACCCTCCAAGACACCCCAGACACTCAACAAATTCAGGATTTAATATTTATAATTGATAAATTTTGGATAAACTTTAGTAAATTTGTGTATTAACTAGTTGATATTTCAGGATTTTGAAAATTATGGATCGAATGTCTGGTGTGTTTCGTCCCAGTATCACAGAAAGTAAACTTGTGAACTTCTGGTTCAAGCAAAAAAATACATNAAAGCTTTCGCTTCTATTTCGTCTAGTTCGTTTCCATAGAAATAGCTTATGTCGTCCGTTAGTAAGCTCAAATTTGATTGGCTGACGGTTTCAAGGGCTTATTCTAAAAATAAATGCTGCTCGAGCAGGATTTTTCTGCTGCAGCTGAAAAAAATGCTGCTCGAGCAGTAATTTTGCTGCTCGAGCAGCATCTAGATACTGCTCGAACAGCAAATTTGCTGCTCGAGCAGCATATTGCTGCTCGAGCAGCATTCAAATGCTGCTCGAGCAGCATTTTTTCTGCTCGAGCAGAAAGTTAAAGTTTCGACCCCTTTGGTGCGCCATAGTATATACCGCAGTGAATGGAAAACGAAACTAAAACGGTCTATTAGCTTGTGGATCGTTATAAAAGGTGGTTTATAATACATGGCAATGGTTTTGGTTAAATCGGTCGCGAACCTTAGAATAAAGGTATTATGTGTAAGGCGAAATGTGAGAGTAGTTGTAGTTAAGCATTGTTCTTCTATATAACAATTAAAAGGGGGATATATAATGATTTTTCTATAACTACAGGTATGTCAATTGAAATATTGCAAATCTTTTATTAAAAAATCATTTTGATTGCAAATATTGTTTAACTGAATAATCATTATCAATATGTCTCCTAAGAAAATTTAAAGATTATTAACCTGGATGTGGGTCCATATAGCAACGGGATAACCATTCCCTTGTTTACACTTAAATCCACGTTTAAGGTATCTGCTGCTGGCGAATTTTAACATCAATGTTTTAAAATAAGAACTTTTGCATATCTTCCAATTTTATTACAATTCAAATTGACGCCCAAAATCCTTTTAATTTCAGACGGTTCAATGTTTATGTTTGGTGATGGGTTAAGCGAGAGAAAAAACCGGTTGGAAACCACTGTGTGTGTATTGCCGTACATGGTAAATCAATATAAATAGCTCAGTGGTTAATGTATTAAAGCTAAGATTTATAAGGGCTTTTTATCAGGTAGTTTGGATTTACTTGTTTTCCCCCTTTGCTTAACGCACAAAATTGAACCGTTCTAAATTCAAAAAAGTTTGCAGACGACTTTTGAAGTTTGTGAATAAAGAGGAAAATATGCTGAACAATATCTCCTACCCCAAATTCTTTTTCGTAAATCGTCGGCAGCATAAACACAATAGACAAGGAATGTTTCGGTTAAGGTTTTACTCCAAAAAGTAATTAAGTTTTAATTGTTGAAAAAGGATTCTTTAATATTACTTTTTGCTTCGGCTTCAACAAGGAAAATAGCAAATACGTATTTTCCCGAAAACTGATTTAATCCTTGCCATGTCCACGCCCTTGAGACGGCGTCTGTTCCAGACAGTCGCCAAAGTGTTTGACCCCTTCATTCGTTTTGCTCTTCTAACCTGTCCAAATGTAATATAATACTCTAGCTATTCCATGAGAAAAACCGAGTATAGTAATATATGCGTAAAGTGCCGCTCGATGTCAGCCTGTGTAGTCCGCATATGCAAATCCGGAACGATACCTTCCGACTTTATGGTTATTTCCGTTTCAGGAAGGTATCTCCTGAGCGAAACTGCTTTGGAAGCGGAAAGTGGCGTCCGGAATTAGCAGGTGAGTACTGCACAGGCTGAAAAGGGCCGAAGCTTTACGCAGATGTCAATATACCCGGTTAACTAATGGAGCGATCAATGTCTCTTTTAAAAGCGATTGCAATATGCATCATGTATAAGCATTGTGGTAAATGTGATGAGATGTTCGACAAGTTTTTTTTTAATTGAAATTCTCATAAGATAGGAAAGGGAATATAATCAAAGTACTGACAGTACTGGTATGACGATGCTTTTGAAGAGGATGGATATCAAAGCATCAATTTAAGTTTATCTTCATTACCAAAAGTTTGTGATTTTGCCGAATCAGCTGCGTCAAAAAGGTTGCAGACGGCAATTTAAATTGTAATAGAATATGAAGAAATTGCGGTTTGTTTGTGTATACATCTTTGTTATGGGGAAATTCGGCATTTTGAGCAACCTCTCCTTTTATCTCAATGATTTCTATAGTCATCAGCAACTTATTCGTAAAATCTCGGTATCATTTGGTAATATGTTAAACAAGAAAAGGGTCATGTTGAGTATATATGAAGTTAATGGTGATAGCGCGTGTTAACGCGTGCAATACTTGATCGAAATAAATATTTCACCGCTGGAGGAAAATAAAACATTTGCTTCGGTCAATATTGTAACACGCGTCTCTTGGCTTTTTAAGACCGATCAAAAGTTACATAGAGGGAGAAAAAACGCTTCCCAAGCGGGGAATCGAACCCCCACCGCCGCCGTGAGAGGCCGGAATCTTAACCAATAGATCACGGGGGAGATGTGTTTTACGCGGCGCAAATTAATTATATTTTGTACCCCACTCCCGTTATTCTAAATGTTGCGATTGGTGACACGCAAAACAGTCAAAGTTATCCAAACGCTCTGCGAACTAGATTTCATTGTTAAAAAAAAGCGTCTGACCAACTTGGAGAGGTCGAAAATCGTCCGCGATTGTTGCGATTATCAATCATAATCAGCGAGGATGCAATGATAATCAGCGGAGGATGCCGATAAGGGAAAACTACTCTGACTCAATGAGAGTGGCGTCGTCTTTTACATAGGTCGCCAGTGTTGATTTTTCTTTCATGGTATCATAACTTTGATGCGCTGCTGTAGCACGATTGTCAAAATCTTATTTAGATGTAAAAATACAAAGTTTCTTTTCGTTAAAGACGTACAAAAAAATCAATGTCACAGACCGTTCACCCTTTGTTAATTTTTAGCTTACCTACGCATTTTTGTGCTCAAGATGAGCCTTTGTGATCACTCACCGTCCGCTCACAATCGGTTTAAACATATTATCCTACCAAACAATCTTGCCAATAATAACCAAAGTTCTCATACGTCATGGAACAAAAATACTGTGAGAGAAAATTTGGTCACTTGACCTAGCTGGCAGCCAGGCCCATATATGGTAAAAACCTTTTTTTTAAATCTTATTGTCACAAACCGCTGGTCGGTTTTCCAAATAATTTCAAGGGAATGATCCTGTAGGCCCCTTATTGAAAGTATTTTCAAGACAATCTGATATTAATGCATGTCGAGAGTGAATGGTAGCCTGACATTTTAACTATCCATTAATGTAAAATCATTGTGCCACAATGAAAATTCCCATTTTTTTAAATTGTGAGCTGGACCCTCCACCTTGGCAAAGAAAGCGTTTCCAATGTATTAATTTTGTCTCCGCTGTTAATAAATCACAAACTAAATCTATAAATAGATATAGGACATTTGCACACTTGAAGGACATTGGACCTTGGACAAATTTGGTTTCTCCTTCTTCTAAGCCAGTGGGCCAACCAAAGTTCGTGTTTAGCATCCACAGGTCGTGGAACAAACATATTGCTTAAAAAACTTTAGTCACTTTACATTTATGATAAAAACCTTTAGAAATCTTCTTGTCTTAAACAGGTGGTCGGATTTCAAAATAATCTCACATGAATGTTCCTTGTGGGCCCCCATTGATAAGTCGTTCAAGAAAATTGGATTCTTAAAATATATGTTTAACTATATTATTATTAAATTTCCACTTATTCGATACATGAAAACACAACATTGTCTCTTGTTTAAATGCTATCGTAATCGTTTATCCTTACTTCAAGTTGGAGTTTTTATTTGATGTGATATATATTTCTCTTCTGCGTTTCTTTCAATTAAGGACATCATACAATTAAGATTTGAACGATTGATTAAATGGCCTTTTTTGTTTATAGGATTAGGAAAATGGCGTCCGGAGCAGATCCCTTTAAAAGAAAACTATCAGAGCTATTTTCAAAATCACTTTGCATAAGCGGGACTAGCTCATATGACACCTTCCTGTCAAAGAACAAGGCACTGACCATCGACTTCTTATTTTCCATCCGGAGCTTGAACATTCTTAAATATCACTCGGCAGGAAGCACGGCTGAGGGCACTGCTACAAAAGCAAGCGATGTTGACAATATGATGGTTGTTCCACATATGTTTGTCATACCGACTGGGGAAGACAATGGAAAAGTTACTGGTCACGTGTTTTTATTTGATACCAAGAGAAGTAAGCCTGGATATGGAAAACTAAGACTTCTGAAGCTTCAAAATACAGAGTATCAACTCTTAGATGGATATGGCGCAAGTATACACGATATGTTAGACGAAACTAGCGAAGGAACTTATTTTTCAAGTGAAAAATTTGCCAACTTCTTTGTTTCTATTCCTGGGCGAAAGAGTGATTTCCGAAACGGTGATTATTTCCGGCACGGTCCGTGCGCCACTTCCGAACATACAGACATCCATGGATTCATATCAAATGAACCAGGATTTACTACAGAAAGAGACATCGCACACGCAATAGCGTGCACCGATTGGCCAGAAGAAGCAAGGGAATGGATAACACGCGAACGGGCGTATGACTGGCCACCACAAGATTGCATCGAGAAAATACGGAAGCAAAATTGCTTTGTTGTTCCGGTGGGAGACACATCTTCACTATTTTATGCTCTAGAATGGCGGATATCATTTGTACTTAGTGAACGGGAACTAGTGTGGAACTTTAACGACACTCAGTTGCACTGCTATGTTTCAATGAAGACAATTCTTAAAAAGTACTTGGATCCTCTCGCCCCAGATCAGCTTAGTTCCTATAACCTGAAAACGATTATATTTTGGCTGTCGGAGGAAACTGGGCTATCGGTTTGGCACAGGGACAATTTTATTACATGTTTAGAGATGTGTCTTGATCGATTGAGACGTTGTGTAGAGGGTCGATGTCTAAACCACTATTTCAACCGTAACGCGAATTTGCTGGGACATAAATTTAAGGAGAGTACTCATCTAGAACTTGTAGTGCAAAGGATCGAGGAGATACAATTGGATATTATACAGTTTGTCGTGGATATATTGCCACGTGAATGGAAGTGGTTTGATTTATGGGGAAAATGCAAAGGGGACAGAGAACTCTTAATTGAAATCAGCCTAGCAGAACACAAAGACTTACATGGCGAGTATATCATAACATTAGAAAAGAATCAAGCTCTTAATCTACACAGAACGCGATTCAACATAATGCTTCAAGTTGTGTTCCTGGGAAATAACCCAGCATCACTTCTTCGACAGCTGATGGCTTTTCAAAATGAACCACCAGAGGACGTTGACCTAGTCATCACTGTAATGACTCAATTCTTTATGGACTGGAGATTTGGAATGGCATACATGCGACAAGTCTCATTACGCAATGACGATCATTTTCAACGCTACATTGACGGAGTATCTTTGTCAGCTGACAAAGTACTACAGCTGATCTCACACGCCGTTAATATTGACGGAATGTCCGGTACGCTGTACCTTGCAACTGCTCATCAATTTTTTGGCGATTTTCGAAAGTCGATTGACCTCGTAACAACAATACTTAAGCAACAAAAACACTTAATATATCCTGGCTGGAACTCAAAGTATGTTGGAATACGTTTAGACCGTGATGGTGTTACTAAACCAGAATCGCACATAGCGGACAAGGGGACTGACGGACCACAATGTGCTGCCTTTGACGTGGTTTTCCCGTATACAGATACGCCTTGTGTTCCATACCCGGTACAGTTTGAATGTGCCCTTTCAGAATTTGATGTAAACAACGACAATTTCGTCGTAATTCATCCGTGTGTATATGCATACTTTTTGATATGTATGGGATACCTCCGTTTGAAGGACAACCCTGGTTGTAAGAAAGTGCTCACTCACCTGAAAGATGTTGTTGAAGAAACGCGTGGCGGGATAGAGAGGCATCACGCTCTGAATATTATTGGATACTGCTATGTCCAAATGGGAAATTATATAGAGGGTTTAAATTGCTTCAAGGAATCTCTAAGAGAGACCATCAGCCTTAAAGGGGTCCAAAATGCGGCTGCATACCATATTGCGTTGATGCTGTTGCATTATTTGGAAAAGGGCCATAAGCCTTCAGCAAAAATATATAGTTTCTAGACTTCAGTATAGTCAATTGCTTCAATAATGATGAGACAGTCACAAACTTACATATTTGTATACAAGAGTGTGACCTCTTCAGAAGTGAATAGAAAAAAATCAAGTTGTCTCATTCATGTTTGCCAAAATATAAGTTATCGATAGTATTCTAAAAGGGAACCTACTTCTCCATTGTTTTGATACCTAGACAAAAAAAACGAAGTCAACAAGCAAATAACTAACAAAGCATAATGACTGGTCTGAAAGTGTAGAATCGATAGGGTACACAAGCTAAATATTGACGGAATGACGCACAGATGTGGGTTATCTTGGTATCTCAAAAGCACACCTTGAGCACTTTATGCTCAGGTGAGCTATAAAGTGAAACTTACAATATGTATTTTGTCGCAATGATTTGAAATGTCATCCTCTGCAAGATAAAACCAGTGTGCATGTATGTTTTTACCACTATATACACACAACATTTTTTTAAAGTTCAAATAGCCCTTGAAAACATGTTGATAAAATAAGGCAAATTGAAGATCTATTTTTAAAGGGACGTATATCTTCTGAAGACAAGTCCTTTTGAAATTAAACGGAAGGCTATATCCGTTTCTCTCACGTTTTTAAATGCAGTAAGATGGAGAAGAAAACTGCGCTGAAGGAGTTAAAAAAAAGACTAAAACCAGGAGTTCTGCTTTTACCTTTATTCCACTGTCACAAGTCAATATAACCGAACTACCACATGATCACATGATTGTGATGCTTGATTCACAGGAGCTTGAAATTATATCACTACATAAAGTCTATGTATAAATTATGACACAAATACCCCACCCACCATACTTCTCTATAAAGAAGTGGGGTGGGTGGGGTATTATTTTTATAATTTATACATAGACTTTATGTAGGGATAGAATTTCAAGCTCCTGTGCTTGATTTCATACCAAAAATACAAGAATTAACCTGATCCTGTAATTGTTCTCCCTCATTCATCTCTATAACCAAATACGCAGTTGGTAGTATTGTTTACTTGTAATCCATTGTTAGCAGATTCAAAACCTGGCTATGAAAATATTCCTTGTGTCATGAAATATAAGAAGACAAATATTTGTCTCTTTGTGATCAACACTATTCATGTTGGAAAGCAGTGGCTTGGAAAGCATGTCGTGTAAGACAGTTACGGAATTATCAGGTACATTAATAGATGCATTTATCATCTTGATATAACTGAAATACTATTGAGAGTGAAATCCGTTGCAATGAAAATCAACATTTCCTTGAATCAGCTGCAGTTACAACTTAAGATTTTTGACATGTGTGTAACTTATTATCTTTTACAATGATTGACCTTTTGTTGCATATTTTCAACTTTACTACAACAGCGGTTTTTGTCATTTTTCTTCCTAGATGTAAATGTCATCTGCTGAAGACGACAGGCAACAGGGAAAGGGCTTTTGAAGTTAACAACATTGTGGCAAAAGGAATTGAAATGTGTTCATTTGTCACTATGTTTTGGAAATGGTTTTGCTTTTTCTAAAAGGAATTGAGTTAAGGGACAATATCTAATTGTGAATGCATAAATACTGAACATGTGAAACCAAGGTGAATGACAAAAATGATAATTACATGTTTCAAATTGAGATCATCGTTTCTTTAGCAAGTGAACATGAAACTAATAAAATCATGTATGAATCCTTTACAACCATGTTTCGTAAATCCATGTGGTTAAAATGCATTTTAGACTCATAGATAATGGGGGGAAAAACTTCATTTCACAACCTCAATTTTCTTCAAATGAAATAAAACAACATCAAAACAATTTAAACTTGACAATCTATTATATAAATAAAATGTAAAATGGACTAGAAGCAATATCAAACAATGAGAGTTTGTAACAGACTATGACCTGTTAAGCACTAAACCATGGAATTATATATTGTCTATTTACTTCCATGCCTAAACCAAACATTATCTGGCTTTGATATAGTGTGTGTTTGCTGCATTTGACTTTTGAAATGAATTTGGGAAAGAAGCAAACATTGCTCATGACATGTAATTTGTCCTTTATTAAACATTAATTTCTCTCTGTAAAATTAAAATATTCAAATTTCATCATGATTTATTTTATTGTCTGCAAGCTATTTCAATTTCAGACAGTCCAAAAGCTGTCGTTTGGTAATGATATACAAGGATGGGTACAATATAGAATATTGTCAGTTTCATAAAAAA
This sequence comes from Dreissena rostriformis, assembly GCA_007657795.1. Lineage (NCBI taxonomy): Eukaryota > Metazoa > Mollusca > Bivalvia > Myida > Dreissenidae > Dreissena > Dreissena rostriformis. The sequence goes on from VMBQ01000085.1 coordinate 367,393, forward strand.
AAATATATAATTTGAGAAAATCAAAAGCTAAAGTATAATATTTTGATATGTTTTTGCAATAATCAATTATATAGTTAATGGTGTCTTGGTTCACAAAGTGTCAGTACCAAATGATAGGTTGGACCCGCATAATTGAACCAATATCAATATTCTCAATGCAAAATTTAACACTTCGCAAAACTCTGGATTTACTGAGCTAAGAATGGTATTTGACCTTTTTCTTTTCATAAGAAAAGTTTGCCATTTGTATTGATTGATCCATTTAAATAATTTGGTTTTGAAATAAATAAGTCATAAGAAGATGCTGATTTTAAATAAATAACCAGAGCCCTGCAAGGCAGAGAATATGTACCCAAAATGATTACCCTTACAGAAATGAATACCCGAGGTGCATGTTTTTTACCTAGATTTGTTAGCCGCTAACCTAGCCTTTTCGATCTAACTTAGCAGGTGCGTTTTTTAGGAATGTCCTAAATTTTTTAGGAATGTCCTAACGTACCCGCTAGGCTAGCAATGTTAGAATCTTTGAAAGATATCTAACTTGGCTAACGTAGCAGAGTTTCGCTAACGTAGCATACCCTAGCACATCTCGACGTAAAAAACGCACCTCTGGTGTAACAGGACATTACGAATTTAATTTAGCTTTTCTTGTAAGTTTTTTTAACAGTGAAACAAACAGTGATTACAATAAAGCACTAGACGTCTTCCTGAAGTACTGTCTGTCTGTCTGTATCCCAGCCTCGACCTCCAGGTCTGCCAGCTCTAAACGACACTGTCTTACACGTTCTTTGATGTTTTTGATAATTAGGTCATGGTCCTCGCACATCTTTCTTATCCCAAACTGAAACAAATAATGGTAATGTTCTTCACCATAATCCATTACATATATTATTGCTTTAAAACATCTGTAGCAAAAGATTTATGATAACATGGGGAGATTTTAAGGAGAAATTTCTAGTTACAACCATTTCTCATTTTGTCAAAATGTTTTCTACCTAGTTTATTTGTGAGGAAGTTGTCATTTTCAATAATTAACAATTGTTGGATGCTGGTGCTTTCAAATTGACCTAGTCTCTTATTGCTTAATGGAATATGGGTTAAATCTTTACCAAACCATATGTGCTTTTACATGTCTGCTGCATTTAACATTTGAAATAATTGTGTGAAAAGGAGAAAGTGCGCATGACAAGCAATTTCTTCTTCAATACCCACAATGGTTTCTTGCCTATTAGAAGAACTAGGTATACAGACAGTTTGCCTCTTTGGACATTTGCCCCTTCATTAAATTAGCCCTGAAGAGGCATTTGCACCTTCACTCATTTGGTCAAGGTAGACATTTGCATCTTTATTCATGTGCCCAGGACGGACATGCACCCCAACAGACATCTACCCCTATTTCATGACGGTGCAAATGTCTGAAGGGATAACAGAAAAAGTGCTACAATCAATTTATACAATTATAAAGGAATTATAAGAAATGTTTTTTTTAATTATTGTCTTTTATTAATTTTCAAACATGCATGCAAATGATGATGATTACATATGACAATAGCACATAAAAGACATAGTTCACTTTGAAAGAACTTTTCTCTCATATATTTATCAAACATCTTTTACTTTTCTATCATGGATTTATCATAAATGTTATATAAAACACTAACCAAATAAAATGTACTTTTCTTGTGAAATACATCAATAAAGGCCATAAATTAATAGAAATAGAGGGACAAATGTTCGAAGGGGCATATGTTTGACCTGGGAAAACAGATGAAGGGGAAAATGTCTACTTTGTTGTACACATGAGTGAAGATTCAAAGGCAGCACTAGGCTGATTTCATGAAGGGTAGAATTTCTGAAGAGGAAAATGTCCTACATTCAAAGAACTCATAGATAATATTTACTAGGGTTGTCTAGAAATTTTGTATACAAAAGATATGTCTTTTTTTAACAGACACTTTTTGAATTCATCTTACTCTACATTAATAATAAATGTTTACCTTGGTCGAGAAACAAATATAAAACAAATAGAGAGACTTGTGAGATCATTACTGTAGCCATCTCATAAAGGTGCACCGGGAGCACGTTAAAATCGCAAATATACACAGATCTTGACCATTTCGTAAATAGCGGGAAAACATATTGGAAATACATGATGGCGAGCCATTACCTTGTGATGTTGTTTTGAGATGAATGTTATCATTTGAAAAATAAACATGATATGATGAGTAATAACAACTGTACACTATGGATGATACATCACCAAAATTGACCTTGTAGTGTAAAACATCTGGGTACTGGTCAAGTTTTATGAAGATTTATGGAATAACTAGATCTATACTATATTATGTTGGTGTGCTCAAAATTGTCAAAGGTTTTAAAAGAGTTATCCGTTTTCCTGATACAAACCCTTTCTAGCACTTTGACATTAGATGACATTTAAAACATTAAGACGAAAGGAAATGTGCTCATAACTAGTAAATTCTCTCTTTCTCTCAAAGTTACTTAGCTCAATTGTTATAACAAAACAGCTCTTAATAAAGAAAGTGATTATTTCGTCTCCATTGTTTAAAAGTTGTTTACTGCAAATTTCTTATCACAGGAAAAGGGTAAACAATAAACTTACCATATCTTCTGGTTCAGGAACTTTTCTCAGTCTGTGAATGAAATAAAACAAAAACAATATTTGAAGAGCCAAGGGACAAGTAAAGATTTTTTTTTAAATAATTATTTAATAAATAATGATATTTTATAGCACTAGATGCTTATTTCGAAGTAAAATTTGAAAATTACTCTATTCCTGACCTTTTTATTTCCAATGGTTAAAATTAAAACTTCATAAAAAACGAGATGTCCGATTAACCCTTTACCAATCAAGACCTTTTGGAAGATCCCAAATTAAAAGAGTTTGAAGACACAATATGAAAAAAATGCTTTGGTAGGGTAAAACATCATTGTGAGATAGGAAGAATTGTTCATCTTGAGCAATATCTCATTTTCGCACCATAATTTCTTAAGTCATCTGCAATACACGCATAGAATCTAAATATTGTTTAGTAATGAGTTAAAATGGCACTGATAAAATAATCAGTCACAGTTTAAACCAATTTTAAAGTGTAAGTTCATAAGTTTGTTTGAGATAATGTACAATCCTATGTCAAGTAATTTCCTATAGTTTTCAACTCCACTATAAAGTGAAATTTTATTTTGCTGTAATTTACAGTTGTCATGTGCTGATGCCTTCAATTTAAACCAAATAGTGAGAAAAGTATGTATATCTATATGAATGTAGTAGCATTTTACAAAGATATGTTGAAGCTTTAAATGCATAACAAGTTCAGAAAGTGCAAAAGACAAAAAAATGCATGAACAACTGAATTTTTTAATTGATTAGTTAATACTTTATCGCACAATACATTTTGGACGGTCCCAAATACAAAAAGAGGTTGAAGAATACATTAAAAAGTGTAATTTAATTTGAAGAAATTGCTTTGGTAGATTAGAAATTAGTGTGTGATACTAAGAGAAATTGCTCAAATTGAGCAATTTTTCCTTTTCCCACAATTTTTTCTATATTCTACTGCAACAAATTTGTAATATCTAATTATTGTTTGGTAAAAGGTATATTATTATGACAAAAGTTTAATTTGGTCATCACAAGAAAATACTATTTTTTTCATGGTCCTTCTTCATGTCTTTTGCAGCAAAGGCTTTAGAAGCAATTTTCAAACGGAAAGGGGTTAACCCTTTAGTTACCAAACAGAAAGAGGATGCAGATGACAAATCAAATTTAAAAAAAAATATCAATAAATTGTTTTATTAGGGTAGAAATCATTGTGGGATAAGGATAAATTGCTCATCTTGAGAAATTTCTCCTTATCCCACAATTAATTCTTATGTCATTTGCAAGAAGCCCGTAAAATCTATACTGTTTGGTAGATGGTTAAGTATATTGTGATAAAAAGAGATATTTGTCATCATGAACAAATACTCCTTTTGTCATAGTGCTTCCTCATGTCTCTTGCAGCAAAGGTTTCAGAAGCAAATTTTCAAAAGGAAAGAGGTTAAAGCATTACCAAAAGATAATGTGATTTTATGAGTTTGTTGCTGACAATTCTAGTAATCATTGTGATAAAAGGAGAAACTGCTTAAGATGAGCAATTTCTCCTTTTATCACAATGATTTCTACCCTACCAAATTAATTTCTTCATATTGTTTTAAAATTGTATTTGTCGTCTGCAACCTCTTTCAATTTGGGTCAGTTCAAAATGTGTTTTTGGTTAAAGGGGTTAAATCATTACCTTTCTGGAATCATACTGAGTGTAACATCAAGTAAATCTTTAAAGTGGGTTATCTCTTGTTGGTACTGCACTTAACTACAGTTACTATCCATGGTACCAATGCCTGAAACATTTATAACATTCTTAAATACATTTAACCCATTGAAGTCTGGGACACAAAATGGCTGTCTTGAAATTTCCTACTGCATCAACTTTAAAAAATGTCAATTTTGGCATAATTTTCCGAAAAAGTATAGTGCTGGAGACTATAATAGTGATATCGGGAGATCTGTTCTTTTAGAAAATAGAATGCATATGTTTGTAAATTATAGTGTATGCAGAAATACAACGATACCTCGTATATCTGTTTATACTGCAATTTGTCATTATGATTAGCAAATGCATATTATACAATGATAATATTGAATTAACCTTTAGTTTTATTGAAACAGCGTGCTGGTCACATTATACATTGGACACTTATTAATATCTAACATTTATGAATTGCAGTTTGCTAAGTAAAGTTACTTATTAAATGGAATACTTCACCATTAGCGTAAAAAAGGTGTTAATATTGTGCTACTGTGAAAGTTTTTTTTCCGTACGTCTTTAACGTGGCTTTTACACTTAAGGAAGCCGTGCGATTTTCAAACGAGATTGTTTAAACTTACACTTCAATACCCTTTGTTGGTTATTCATTTTTCGGGTCGAAAAACACGATAAACATATGAATTCAAGTTCAAACCTGCGCTTTAAATAAAGTCAAATGAAAGCACAGATCATATGGAATACACGCTTCGTTTTTAAATAAGTTTTGATTTGTTTAATTCAAACTACAATATGCCTACCAACAGATTCGTGCATACTGCCAGGACTTTGTTGTCTTGACTATAGACCCGTTAAAACATCGTTCTATTTTAGTTTTCCATAAGTACACATATACATTGCTGACCCTGGGGGATAGAAGACTCTAAGGCTGTTCAATATTAAAGTACATTTATTTATACTATACTTCGTTATGCGACATAATAAATGTTATTTTATCTCAAAAAGTTTGGTGAGTTAATCCGAACTTAGACTCCGAAAAAAAAGACAGTCATATAAAATAAAAATGCACGTTTATTATTCTTTTCATAGTACCTATTTAATCCGTATTTGCTTTCAGAAAATGGCGGAAGGGGGGCCTCGAACGTACAGGGTCAGAATTTGACAGTAATCTCCTACACAGTAGCCTGTACAGTCGTCACTCTCAGGCAAGTCAGCAAACAATGTTTGTATGAAATACAGGCGCTAGGCACCTTTTGGTGATGTTTAGTTTTGCGACAAACAACTTAGTACCGCATAATCGCCACCATTTTACCCGGCAAATTAGCCTTTTTAATGATTTGTATAAATCCATCAAAGTAAATTTTGTGGAGAACGAATGTTTAAACGTTGCCAATATAGTAAATATAACATGATTGTGTTGTCAACGAGTGAGAGGCAACACACCGGAACACCACGGTATTGTTATATACAGTTATTAATTACTTCCTTACCACACATAGTTACGAAAACTAGTCTAGAAAACAACTATACAATTTGAAATCGGGACAATTAACACAACAAAAGAATACATCACATGTTTGTGAAAAGATGCGCATGAATATTTCGAATGACGTATACAAATATAACGTTTGTCCCCCCAAATGGTGCTCGGGTCATTACGGATATATACAAGAGTAGTCCGCTTTCCGAGCCGTTGAATACGAAAACAGATTTAATTATGTAATTAAGATAATTGCTATCTATTATATTGTATTCTTACGACAAGCAACCCATTATTTTAGAAACAATAAATTTAAGTTAATGGTTAAAAACACATGTATTATCAATAAGACCTTAACCGTTGTTACGCATGGGGTTTTGGTTATGAGGTGAGCATGTGATCGGTGCAATTAGCACATCCCCGTAAATTCAAATACATCTTTGTTTCCGAAATATTGTTCGGTCCCTAGTTTTGGACTTAGTTAATAAAGAAATGTGATGCTTAATTCGCTAATTTGATTTATCGTTAACATTTCGAATTCATTGCTCCAATCACGGCTTGAGTTGTAAGGTCTATTTAACAATTGTTGATTCCATGTTCTGATCGGAGTTGGCAAAGTTTATTTTCACGCCTATTTTTTTTAACAAGTTTATTAAAATAAAAGCCTCATGTGATTTTGTTTTTATTATAGCACATAACTTTTAATTCATTATTTTTTAAATATGATGGATATTTATAAATAAATCAGTCCACTGCGATATTATTTTAGCCCGAGCGTAACATGCAACACACACTTAAATCACTGTCAACATTCAAAAATAATTTTGAGAATCAAATGGCACGAACATGCTGTTAGTGCGCTTATATCTGCTTAAAAACTATTGTTATTGTTTATGGTATCTCGGTACGTTGACAGTGGGTTTGTGGCAAATCTTATATACGTGTATTTATTGAAAGTCCACTTAACATTTGTTTTTAGTCAAAATGAGAGAATTAATTATATTTCTGTAATGAAACAGTATTTTGCTATTGACGTAAATTGTAGTTACAGTCGAGACTGAATTTAATATCCCTAAATATGGAAACTTCGAAAATGACTTTCAGCACTATTCTGTATATGATGTTCTACGTAATATAAGGACTTAAACTAACTATATATGGTAGAAAATACTTTCCCGAATCCCCCGGTATTATGTTACAGACGTGCAATTCTTGCCACCACAAACAAAGGTTTTCTATTTACAATGTCATATCATAAAATAGGCGGGAAGGACTGATTGTTTGGAAACTTTTTAATGTAATCGTAAAAGTAAATACTGAATTGCCTGATAACATATATAATTATTTATAACCAAAAAATCTTCGAATATAACTCGATCTTAGTCTGCTTTGTTAAAGCTATTAAATAACAACTGCGTTTTGTCAACACTCCGCCTACATTTCAGCAATATTCATACACACGCACTTTTTAATGATGTAACCGAATGAAATAAATACACCATTTTCGTGTATAATTATGAGAGAATGACATAATATGCAATTGTTTTCATCAAAGATCCAATAGGACTCAATGTAAGAGCGAAACACAATTGTTTAAAAAAAAAGATTTTGTTTTGTAATTTTAATTATTAAGGCGATTACATTTTAATTACCAGAAATATATAACTGTTCAATTGTAAAATACCAATACATGTATATATGTATCATTAGTATTTAAAATACAATTTGTTTTTGTATATGGGCACTTCTTATGAAACTTAATGTAAATATATGTATTTCACTACAACGAATTATCTACAAATAATGCAAACATGATGCATTTACTCGTACTCCCAATATTTATGGTAGCATTCAATAATTCAACATACAGTTAAATTTGTATATCAATAGTCTTGAGACTCGATTTATAAATAAACACAACTACACTTTAACTAACCATATTTCAACAACATTCAAAAATATGTAGTTTTTCATGCTCTTATAGTTTAAATTAAATACAATTGTGCATCTTTACTCACTTGACGAGCGTGTTATTTTGTTTTCAGAATCAATGCGAAAAGTTGTCCTTGGAGATCAGTAGTATAATGACAAAGCTAGGATACGGCGAGGAGATCAGACGGAGGCGCGTTAAGAAGTACAAGGAGACGGGTAGGCATTGTAATGCACAACGAAGTGATTTAACTGAGATTACAGCTGGCAGCAAGGGAGAGGGGCTGACCTGCTTTTTAGAAAGTGATTGGGATTTTTTAATAGTGGTGTCCTCTGTGTGGAAGCTGGCATCAATCTTCACACTATACCAGATGACATAGATCTGTTTAGGATGGATACATGTGTATATCCAGGACACTGCATGCTGTTACAAGAGAGACAAAGGCAAAACTGTTTGCAGCTAATTCACAATGCTCTATGTGATAATGGATATGGAGATATTCTGTTAAGTAGTTGTTTATGGTTAGATGGATGGTCGTCAAATACAAGACGTATCCCCGGAGAGGTGCAACATGAACGTGCGGGGCCGTCAACACCGGTCTCCGATGGAGGAAAATTTCATGTGGACACAGTATTCGGACTACGCTGTCACTGTCCCAGCATACTGCAAAAATGGGCAGCCAGACCCCGTCATTGGCCGCCACAAGGCATAGTTCAGAAAGTCGTATCATTAGGAGCCTATGTAACACCGGTTGGAGTTAAGGGAAGTGAATACGAGCACATGGAATGGAGGACTTGTTTCAACACCGGTGAGGCAGAACTTGTGAACAGCCTTAATGATACACGAGCGAAGGTGTATGTTATGCTTAAAATGATCCTTAAAGAAATAATTAAACCTAATAATAAAGAAATATCATCGTACGTGTTGAAAAACATTATATTTTGGCAGGCTGAAAACACTCCACATACACAGTTTCATGAACGTAGCTTATTTTATTGGCTGCATGACGGACTGAGAGAGCTTAGAACTGCTATCGAGAAAAAACAACTACGCTATTACATGATTCCGGAGCGAAACTTAATGGCAGCATGTGGTTTGGAGCATGCGCTTCAGAGTAAATGGGTAGCAGATATCACGGACATGATGGCGGAAGGACCTATGGTAATAATGAGATTGAATAAGATACGAAAGGCCATTATCGCGTCCCCAGAGCCACTGTTGTGGTTTAGTAAGAAAAGGATGGAACTGGAGATGCTGTGGCTGGAGATAATGAACAGAAGGCTGCAATGTGACAATGAGAACAGGGTGAAAGACTCGGATTTCATCGTGAAGGCAATAACGAGACGCCAGCAAGAGATATTGAGAGAGGTGGAACAACGAATACTCCTAGATGGCAGCAGTTCTCTACATGATAGACGGGATCTGTTTTGCAGAATGATGAAATAAACGTATTTGATTTACACGTGTATCATGGCTATAGTAATGGTCGCATATTCGAATCATAAAAAGGCAGTCAGCCGAAAAGGGACACACCGATGGCTTATACGGCATAATACATTAAAAAATATATTGATTTGTATGCAGTTTATTTTTGCATTAATTAAAATGATGCTAAAGTCATAGCGTCCGTATTTATGAATGCACAATGACATTTCATTTTTTATATAACAAAAAGAAGTATAGAGGTATTTTTTACCATTCTGTGTTAATGTACTTTGAATTTGGACTCGTCCGCTAAAAAGTGACAACAGTGTTTCATTTGTAATTGTTCGAGTCGCACATAGGGCATAATGTACGAGCCATACGCATCTACATGTATTTTTGTACATCATGAGCAAATATTGTTAAATAAAATCAGTTAAAAAAAAATTGTGTAACATTTTCTAAACGTGCGAACTATTAAAAGATGTAGTGTTGGACTTTCCATGGCTTCATGATAAAATATTTGCAAAGAGAATGTGGAAATCACACTATGGACTACAACTTATCAAGTTTTAAATCCAACGAATGTGTTTGGACGAAAAACTAAGGATCAGGAATATATGTTGCCTCCAGGAATATAGTTTTATTTTAAACTAGCAGAAGCTTTGTTGCTTACGCTTCAATGCTATATGTATTTTATAAGCGAATTTAAAGGAATTCATTTCATAAGGCAACATAACTTAAAATAAATAAAGAAAATATAATTAAATATCGATTTCATAATCATAAATAGTTTACCAAAACAAGTAATTAGTTCCGTATATATCGACAATTACAAAAACATATTCCGCGCGTGGAAGAAAACCTACATGCCTTGTTAGTTTTAACAAATGAAAGAAGTAACCTTCATTGTTTACATCTATATTAAAGAGATATATTAATAGAATGTGTCATTTGTAAAACATATTTGTATATGGGTAGCTTTCTTTGATAGACAAAAAGTGAAACAAACATATTTATCGATACAAAAAAGGAATCGTATTACCTTTTCATAAATAATAACGATTTGAGAGCATTGCACAATATTGGAGTGACAGCTAATAACCATCGAGGAAACACTTAGATAAGGGTATCAAATTACTTTGGTATTATAATCGTATTGGTTACTGCTTGTTTTTGTATGATATGCCTAATGAACGACCACGAAACATAATGTTAATAATACATGCGTATTGAAGATCGTTTACAATAAATATGTTTTTGTGCATTCAAAATCACTTTTAAAAATGCGAATATTTACTATACAAATGGTTGGTTAAGACGATTTTGCTTTAATACTCAACATTATGTACTTGTTACATTTTGATATTTTGAAGTATGTAAATATTGCAAATTGTTATGCAATTAATGGACGTTTTGTCTTAAATGCATTACATTAGTATGTATTTGTTTTTAGTTTGATGTATGGACATATTGCAAATAGTCATGCATTTAAATATTTTGTCCGTCATGTGATGTATTAAACCCTTCATATACCGCAGACACAGCGAGATACCCAATCGAACTACCTAACTATGGATTAAAGTTTGAATGAGAAGGAAAGTGTGTTTAATTGAAATACATTTTATATGTCATTAAACATTAAGTGATGTTGTGTGTTTTTGTTTGTGATACTTTAAGTGTGCATGTAGATGTTATATCTCTACACATGTCTGGAGCGGTATTCATGTCAAAATTGTAATGCGCAATGTTGTAAAACGCTAAGTGCCTAATGCTTAATGCTAAACGACAAACCGCAATACGTCTAACGCTTGACCGCAATTCAAACACGAAACTGAACTAAATATTAAAACTTGTTTCTTAATATTATAATACTGTCCGTATAGCTTTTGGGCAATGTTGTTACTCGCTTATGCTTAATACTTAACGATAAACCGCAATACGTTTGACTGAAATTCGAATACGATACTGAACTAATACTTGTCATAGCTAGCTGTAACTAAAACGGTATCGACGTAAATTCTCGCCCTTCAAGTTTGTCAGTTGTAGCATGGAGTTTCTTGCCTCGTGTTGACGAGCGGTTAAATGGTGACATTAATTAAGGTTTGTAATGATTCATTTCATAGACCGCTCGATTTTTAACGAAAACATGATAATCATGGTTGTTTGCAGAGAATCTCGTAAGCTAATTATTTTAAGGTAGACGTAACGAAAGATACTTTAATGAACACGTGCTTTCAAAGCGAACAACCATGTGAATATAAAAACACACGTGCAAATTAATTGACTTAGTAGCATGTGTTTACTGGTGGCAGTGCCTTTTCATACCGTTTATAAGTCAATTTCAAAGTTTATGAGGTCTCTCCGCGATGAGGCTGCATTATGTGAGGATCCGGATTGTGTCCCAGCACTTTTAATAAGCATGAGGCTTATGAAAGGCGCGATAACTTTTAAATATTTAAAAAAATTATTTTGATGGGGTCGTGTGTGTTACTTACAGTCAGTCACTCACTTACTCATTAAGTCAGTCACACAATCACTCCGTCACTTACTTACTCACTTAAAGTCAGTCACTCAATCACTAAGTCATTCACTCAGTCACTTATTCAGTCAATCAGTCATTAAGTGTCGCGGATCAAGATTTTGGTATTAATTATCGGATACATTAAGCCCTAAGATAATATTGTAAGTTCGTTCGCACTTTTGTGCTTGAAAAGTCTTTTCGCTTAGCTCAAGGCAATATTGATAACAACAAGTGAGTGTCTGTAATATTATTACACTGATGTGTTTAATAATTTTAAAAGTTTCAGACAAAAAAACTTGGAAATAACCAGTACTGATTATGAATTCATATTAATTGAATATTACAATAAATCAAGTAATTTTCCTGTGTAGGAATGTTACAACCAGTAGTACCAGTACTTACAAAGTATACATATTAATTTAACAACATATTTACCATATAATAAAGTCACGTTCCTGGGTAGAACCAGTACTTGACACAGAAATACATGAATACAACGAGAACATAATCAAGTTTCCTGGGTAGGGTAAGTAGAACCAGTACTTACAAAGTATACATATTAATTTTACAAAATATTTACAACGTAATAAAGTCATGTTCCTGGGTAGAACCAGTACTTGACAAAGAAAAACACGAATACAACGAGAAAATAATAACAACATATATACAACAGTTTCTTGGGTACAAAAACTAGTACTGTCAGCCGACACGGGTAACGTGAACTCACGGATTACCAACTCCTTAAGACTTTCGCAACTTGCGGTGTTTCACAATGATGCGTAGTTTCTCACGGGGTTGATTATCTGTGAGCTGCGCCATCTTTGGCTTAGATGTACAGCTAAGATGGACACTGCAATACCCGTGTCGACGGACTCAGCTATCTCATCTGAAAAAATGAGGCAGATCTCGCGAGTCTCGTCCTCCGAAACTCGCGAGCGGCTCCCCCGGCTGAGGCCCGACGAGGTTGTAGTGGTGAACGCGTCCTCGTCACTGGAGGACACCTGTCGCGGCCTCTTCTGGTGTACTGAACGTGAGAGGAGACGGAGGACTCGTCCTCCTGGCGCTGATGGAATCCATCGGGATTGTGGAGCTTTTCTCCACGCGCATGAAGATCTTCCGCTCCCGAAACTCTGCGCGGGTGGCCGTCAGGAATCCTTCCAGACTGGGATCGAGCCTGAAAAACATTCAGCTGAATAAGTAGCCGTCCAAAAAGTATACATAGTTTATTCATTTAAACTAAACTAAAAAACGAGTACTTAAAAGTGTGCTTAATGCAAAACATATCGTGATTTTATTTAATGTTTTATGTTTTAATAAAAAAAAAAATATATTTCTTTTATACCTAATTAAAAAATATGCCATTTCTGCAGTGAAATCACAGCAGTGAAAATAAACAAATTGTTATTTTCACAGGTGAAAATAACACATTTTTGGAACTCTTTTTTCTATTTTTAGATTATCATATCAAGATTTATTTCCCTTGTTTATGTCCTCGTTTATATTTTTTCTATGATCACGAGTGAAATAAAATCGATATTCCACCGAATCCAACACATTTTCTTTCTATTTTATGCTTTTTTTTACCGTTTAATTACATTGTAAAAGAGTTAAACTGAAGAGTTTCGCTGAAATAATGACGTCATTTTGTCAACAAAATGACGTCATTTCGTCAACAAAAAAATAAACGCCGTCATTTCAATGTACATGTATTGAGGTACGCCACGGGAGAAAGAGTAACTTTTCAGCGAAAGGGAAACAGCTGTTAATTATTTTCTTGAAAAAGGGGCATAAAAGAAACAGAAAATGTGTTCATGTCAGTGTAACACTCGTGATCATAAAAAAATAATATTTTCACTCGTGGCTGCGCCACTCATGAAAAATATATTTTCTATGATCACTCGTGAAATAACAAACGATCTTACACTGATAAGAACAAATATCCTCTTTATAATATATGAGTGTTGTTTTTAAACATTAACAGTTTATAGCTTTGTTTAAGAGTTTGTTGAAAGTTTTGAAAAAAAGTGTTATAATCACTATATGTTTTGCATTAAGCACCCTTTAAACAGAATGTCAAAACGCATTTAAAAAACTACAATACCTTAAAATCCATCGAAACAAAACAATAAGATAGTCAAATCTATATGATTTTGTCCCCTTAAACCCGAATCCGGTGCTTATTTTGTGATATCTTGACCCCTTAAATAATTATTGATTTTAAATGGTGCCGTTCGAGAAGAATGCATAGTTTACCTAAATACATAAATACTCAAAATCAAATCAAATCCTATGTCTAAGCTTACTTCGTACAGCGTGCGTCCCGGGCAAAGCTGCTGGTCCCTGCACCACTTCAGGAACGCCCTGATCACCGTAAGTGCTGAGCGCACGTTTCCTGGCTGGTGGGTTGTGTCGAGGTACACATCGTGCCCTCCATGTGCGCCTTCCACGCCAGGACGCCCCCCAACACGGCCCCTCCGCGTATCCACACAGGGCCAGAAAGCGGTTGATCCTCATGCATGTTTCCTTCGGCTTTGCGGCGTTGGCATTTCCTCCCTCGCCGCGTGGCCATGTCACTGTGCTCAATGTAGCTGTCTACGATCGCAACTGAAACACATATTATTGAATGATATTCTATGCTACAGCTTTAAATTGCGTAAAATTTTACTTACAACTGATTAATATAATTTCTAAGTATTAAAAATAAATAATAAAGAGTGCTCATGCGCGAACGTGAAGTCGTGTTTTTCCAACAGTGTGACGAAAATTTAACTAAATAATTATTTTAACGAAGAAAAAGTGTTTAATTTTAATAAGGATCGGTATTGGGTAACTTCTTTGTGTACATTGCACTAAATTATGTCTGGCTAAAAGGCCCCAAAAGCTGCTTACCGCCCTAAACCACCACTTTCTTCATACCCAACCACATTGTCAACGTGTCATCCAAAATGGTAGCCACCATGACGAAAACCGGAAACACATTTTTTCTCGAGCTTCTTCTAATATTAACATTATCTGCTTACATCTCGACCACGAAACGACCATTAATTGAGTGCTTCACCTCCATGACGGCAGCCTCACTAAACATCTCGCATGTGAAAGGTTTTACCTTTGCCAAACGCCGAAATTTACCGTCGAAACGAGACCGGATGTGGCATTTCAGGCAAGGTAGATGTCTATTCATCCTATTGCTGCTCCTCGCTGGAGATGTTGAGACCAACCCTGGCTCAGGAAATGCATCCATCTGCCCATGTGGTATTTGTGCTAACCCAGTCACATGGTCACAATTAGGCGTTTTGCTGCAATAACTGCGGCGTATGGTTTCACAAATCCTGCGAAGAGATACCATCAGGAAACATGTCCCACCTGAACAAATTCAGTGTTGTCTGGAATTGTTGCAGATGTAACAGCATCAACATCGATAGTTTCACCTTTAACAGCTTCGAACTTCATACCTCTAACGTCTTTACACCCTTACTCGATACAGATATCTCCTTTGTCTCAGTTACGTCATCCTGCTTCAAGTCCATTACACTCGAGCAGCCCTCATCCACACCCAACAGGAAAAAACAGAATCTCCTCCACAAACAGTTCACATGGAAACTCCAGCCAACAGCATACCAACAATCATGCAACTGATCGGAACAAGACAAACCTACGTTTACTGACCGTTAATTGTTGCGGACTACGTACCAATAGATCAGAATTCATAGCAGCACTAGACTATATCAAGCCGGACCTAATATGTGGCACCGAGTCCTGGCTGCGCGGAGTAAAACCAGGTACTGATCCGGATAAAAATGCTATCCTGTCAAGCGAAGTGTTTCCGCCAAACCTGACTGTACACCGAAATGACAGAACATCAACCGTGGGAGGGGGAGTATTTACTGCTGCGAGTGCCAACATCATGATGGACGCCCAACCACATCTCACCACTGATTATCCCCACGCTTTTTGAAAAAAAGGTAGGGATATTGTGGTTATCTCCGCCGTCCGTCCGTCTGTCCGTCCGTCCGTCCGTCCTGGCCAATATCTTCTCCTACACTATAAGCAATAGAACCTTGAAACTTACACACATGGTAGCTATGAGCATATGTTCGACCCTGCACTATTTGGAATTTTGATCTGACCATTGGGTCAAAAGTAATGGGGTTGGGGTGGGGCCAGGTCAGAGATTTTCACTCATTTTTTAATGTTATTTTACATTAAATACTTCATTTCTACACCGATTCACTTCAAATTGATACTGGACCTCTCTTATAACAATACGGTCAATCTCAACCATGCATGGCCCCATTCCCAACCCTGGGGCGCCCCGCCAACATAGACCACACCCACCCAAAATTGCCTTTTACTAAACTTTCTTCATTTCTACACGGATTCACTTCAAATTGATACTGAACTTCTCTTATGACAATACGATCAATCTCAACTATGCATGGCCCCATTACCAACCCTGGGGCGCCCCGCCGACATAGACCACACCCACCCAAAATTGCCTTTTACTATAATTTCTTCATTTCTACACCGATTCACTTCAAATTGATACTGAACCTCTCTTATGACAATACGGTCAATCTCAACTATGCATGGCCCCATTACCAACACTGGGGCACCCTGCTCACATAGGTCACAC